>JAWMRA010016470.1:0-25657 GCA_035584735.1 Pseudotriccus pelzelni | reverse complement strand
CTTCTATCTCTAGCTCAGCATTACCTTTCTCAAAGCAAGGTACCAGGCTCAAAGCTAGGTTAACTCTTTAGGCCCTTATTTCATTTCAAGATGAAGAACTGTTTATTCAGCTAGTGTTAATAGAACGCCAATTTTTCAAAATCACTGACCTATGGAACTGCAAAATTAAAACTATGTTAAACATCAACCAAGAAGGGGAACAAGAAGCTACACTTCATTGATCAAAGGACTCCCAAATAATGGACCATGCCAGTTATGCCAGCTCTTCTTCATACTTGGGAGGTAACACTGAGTTCATCAAGTGCTCAGGGATAACTCTGGGGTTGAACAACCACCAAAGACCACAGAAGGGACACTCAGGACAAGAAGATGAGTGTGCCAGTGGGAGGGGAAACATGTTAATAACTTCAGGGAAAATTATTATCACATGTATATTTCTTCTGGGAAAATCAATGAATATGTATGTAAAGTATAGGAGATAAACATGAGCCTTCTCTGAGCCTTTTCTGTATTTGGTATGTGTGATATTTCAGAGGAAATATCCCCTTGTGGATCTGGCACCAAATGAAAAATGCCTGTTTCTTACCACTGCATTGGGGTTAAGGAGTTTTTAGACTATTTTTCAGTAACACTCCCACTAATTCACAAGCCATTGATTGTTTTCTGTCTAGTAAATGACACTGTCTCTGAAATGATGATAAGATGACAACTATAAGAATCTCAGTGGTGTCTGCATTGTAAATGTTTAGATTTTATTTGAACTTCTCTGTTGGAACTGATCTCTACGACCACTCATAATTCTTGTGAATTCTGACAAGGGGTGTAGGAAAGGGGGCTTTACCACTGAGAATAATAATGTAACTGGCTGTAATGTAAAAGGAGAACAAATTTAAAGCAAAACATTGTAAATGTGACAGATAAGAAAAGGGTCATCGTGCAAAGATGAGTATGAAATTTAGAAAATCTGTGGTATCCAGTGAGGGCTTGGAGCTGGCTGACATATTTCTCCTTCCTTCTGTGTGGTGATGTAAATGCTGGGGCTGAAGTGCCTGTCAGCAGGAGTGTGTAAGAAGGGCAGCTCTCCAAGACGCTCTTCTTGAAACAGGGCAAGGTTTTAAAGGATTAAATAGAGTAGGATTGGTACCATGCTCTGGGAGATGCTCTGTTTATGTTGAGCTGTAACAGAGACAGCCTGTTCTGTTCTGCTGACTCCACTAAAGTAAGAGCAGTCATAAATAAAGATAAGGTGGGCATCTGAAGAAGATAAGAAGGCCATGGGTCAGGAGGTTTTGCAAGCTCCAGAAAGTAGACTGTTGAACAAAGGAAGTTGGAAAGCTCAAGCGAGAAAGAGGAGTGACCCACTCCCAAAAGTGAAGCTGAAGAATGGAACGACAACCCAAAAGTCTTGCCGAAAGATGATTCTAGAAGATTTCGCCTCAAGCTCTGCCTAAACCCCACCTATTATGAATATGATGATTAGATGTCAAAATCAAATGAATATGTAGGTAAAGATGTTGTAACCTCTCATGAAAACTGTATAAATTACCTAACTTTTCATGAGGACTTCAGAGCTAGTTTGTCTGGTGTGAAATGGCTAGTTCACCAATGTTGCATAAAAAAATACCTTTGCTGCTTAAAGACAAAATTTGTCTCTGAGCAGTTATTCTGTGCCGTTTTGGCATCATTCACCCTGGCTGCAGCACGTGGCTTGAGTCATGGGCCCAGAGGTTCCCAGTGCTGAGCAGTAAACAAAGTTTTGTCTGCTGAACTGTGGTTTAGATGTGCCCAGCCACTTCCTAATTTTTCCAGTGGTGTCACAATGTTTAAGTGTTTGTGGTTGTTTATGAAGCTGCTCAACTTAAGCTGAACAAGATGCCCCTGCTGTTCAGGTGAATGACATTTGTGAATGACAACAGGCAGCAGTAAAGAAACTATTTGTGAGGCAAATGTAGATCTTCTGCCTGGTTTGCAAGTCTCAAACAAAACCAAGGCAATGCTGCTCACTTGTGTGCAAAAATATACATCTTCTGGGAAAAGATATGGGCTACTGCTAGGAACCATGCAAGCAAAAGTCAAAGATGATTGAGTATTTGGCACATTGCAAAGGCTCTCAAATGAATTAAAACTTGAAAGGCATACCATGGAGATCTGTGAAGGAAGTGGAGAGTAGTTGGACCAATGTAGGTCTTTTTCCATGTTGCTCTACAATTATACATCTTAAAACACCTCTAAGAACAATTTGAGGGCCTGATATTGGTTGCAGGTGAGTTCTTGTGATCAAAGTCTTTGGAAAAAAATAATTTCTTTGTTCTGTTCTTTGTGCTTCACTTGGAAACTGTCAAAGATGACAAGGCTTGAAAATTCCTGCTAATGAAGTTCTGCTCTTTAATTAAAATTAGCATAAATCAAACTTTCACCAAACACCCTAGAGTTTACAAGTGATTGCAGGGAAATTGCTGGCAAATTCTGTTGGCTGACCAAATGGTATGTGAAGCAGAGAAGCAGGCTTTTCAACATCACTGCTTCTCTGAGGATGGCATCCATCAGGAATTTCTGCACTTGTCTCCCTCTCCTGCTCTCTGCTTTGCCTCAAGAGCATTTCTTTAGCTTAAGCTTAACTCTTTGAGACTGCCAGCCCACCTATCCTGTCCTTGCCTTCCCTTTTTAAATCCAATTAGCTCACATGTGTTATGTAATTGAGAGAAATTGCATACCGATCAATCGTACTTCCAGACTGATTTGTTTCTGTTAAGTTGGCACCAAACTTGTGACACTTGCTGCTGAGGAAATAACATACCAGAAACACAGGGAAAGGTGGATGATGCTACCTATTCATGCCATACAGAAATGTGCATTCTGTGCCAGATGTTAATACAAACATTTTTAAGCACTGACTGATTTCTGGGATATTCTGTTTAAAGCAAAAGAAAAGCTTGCGGAAACAGGTTCTGTGGGATGTTTAGTTAATGGTTGCTGTGGGAAAAGCATCTGGGAGATGGCTGTCAGTGCCTGAGGTAGGAGACAACAGTAAAGCGTGTCATGGGAAGAAATTACAGGTGGTAGAGGATGAAGGTCAGAGAGATGCTTTTGGCTCCTTAGACATCCACAAAATCTGTAAGAAGTAGTCTAGTCTATTTTAGCTTAAATAAGGAGAAACTTCCTGTTAGCTGTATAGTTACACAATATTGAAACTGTTGAGAAAAATTTGTTTCAAATGTCTTCCTCTTTGGTGGAGGGGGAAAACAAAGAAAAGTTTAAGAAATAAATGTAACTTACGAAATCTAACCACAAAAAACAATGGAAAAAAGCTATTTCTACTTCAGAGTAGAATGGGTCACACTAATTTTGGAAAAGTCTAGTCTTATGACTCCTAACCACTTTGAGAAGAACAAGATGAATGTGTCTTTACAAACAAGCTCTGTGCATCTGCTTGCAGATGCAAGGAAATGGTTATTTGCAGGTAAAAAAATGGTTGGTGGAAAAGGAAATAGTTGTTTTTAAACAATGAAATGGATACTTGTGGGTAAAAAAATACCTGTCTTTAGGTGAGAAAATGACTGAAAGAATCAATTAACTTGTAGAAGAATTGTGAGAACGGGAATAACTTTTTAAGAATAGTGAGAAGAGAAATGACTGCTTGTATGTAATAGGCAGTTTTGGGAAGTCTGTGCCTTCTGGGTTCTTTAGCCAATGAGGAAAGGAAGAGCATTATACAATCAGGAAAAAGTTAGGATAAAAAGGAGGCTACATCCCCCCGTTATTTGAGAGTGATTTTCACTGGGTATGCTCAGTGAGCTCTCTCTTTATTCATGAATAAAGTTACTTTGGCAGAACTCTTCTGTTTCCTCTGTGGACACCAACCTCTGGCACTGAGAATTTTCTGCACAACATGCTCACACTTTGCTTTATCTACAGTCTAGTTATGTGTTGTGCAAAGCCACGTTATCTGTTAAAATGCTTTGTGTCTAAAATTACTAGGAATGTTGTATTCTGAAGCTTCAAGAGCACAAATACTGAGGAATATGCCTAGTGCAGGTCAGTCAGTGTGTGACCTGCAGGTTGTGCTCTGGGTGGTGGGAGCTCCAAGCAATGAGAGCTTTGCACACCAAAGGGCACCAGAGGGTCTGAGGTGCAGCCCAGGTGATTGGTTACCCAGAGGCACAGCAGGAGCTGAGAACTGAAAAACCCCAGACGATGCACATGGACTGGGAGGGTGTAAAGGCCCAGGGGTTCCTTTGTTTGAGGTCCTTCCCCTGAGGCACCAGCTGCAGCTGTCCCCTGCTTGCTGCACCATAATTAAATTACTTCTGTGACTCTGCTGTGGGAAACCTGGGGCCCAACTGGTGAGGGAAACTTGTCTGGCTATGTGGGAGTGGGGTGTGCAGGGAGTCAAGAGGGGCACCTGTCACCTCGCTGGAGCCACCCCTGTGAAGGGGATCAATCCCAGCTGTGAAAGTCTCTGGTGGTGGGAGTGTGATTGCCAGAGTGGCTGTTGAATGGTCAGCCAGGAAGTTTCCTTAACAATATAGTATGTTATATGCTACATTCCGTATTCTGTTTTATATTCTACATTCTATACCATACTACACTATTTAGAGTATAATAAGTTCACAGGTTTACCCTCCAGTGATGGGATAATGTGATGGACACACTTGGCCCTTGGCTGCACCTTTGTTCACACTGACCAAGAAGCAACAAGGCCTCGTGTTCTTGGGGTGCTCTCACATGCTGTAAAGCTCCTGGCTCATGTGCATGGGAGTGAAGGCATTCTGAAAAAACATTTCAAAAGATGTTCTCAAAACTCAAAGGTTCAAGATATCCAGAAGTACAGAACAAGATATGAGAGCTAAAACAAGGTATCTGTCTTGTCTACACTGTTGACTAGCAGCCAGCTATTTCACTGTACAAGCACGGGCAGCCTATGCAAAGCTTTGAGCTCCCTTTGCTGAAGCAGCAGGCTGCAGGGCAATATTTCCCTGAGCAGGGGTGGCTCCCAAGGTCACTCCTTGAGCTTGAGAGATCCCTTACCCATGGCAGGTACTCACAAAGCAACTGAGAGCATGCTGAATTAGTACTGTGAAGCATTACTGATCTGTGTAGCTACTCAGGTGTTATAGTATGGATAATTCCATTAGATGTGAACCAACTAACACTGCATCCAGCTCTACCTGTGCTCTGTAAAAGAGCAAAGGGGTCTACTCTGGACCTCGTGACTCAACAAGAGGGTTCTTCTAACACTTCATGCCTCCAGTCCCTCTATGAGCCATTGTAACTCAGTTTTTCTTTGTATGTTTCCTTCATGCAGTAATTAATAAAGTGAATTTTGCCATTGAACTTTGTTAAGTTCCATCAGACTGTATCAAATTGGTTTACCTCATTGTTTTTTATTGTTTTTAATAAAACATATTACTGCTTCTGTCTTTTCAGTGAGGTGCATCCCTCTTCCATGACAGAATCTTCAAATATTTAACTTGATCTTGGAGTGTGGACCTGATTTGGTAACTGGCCAGTTTCTAAATGAATGTACTTCACACTTACTGTGAGCACAATAGAAGTAGTAGGTGAAATTAGACATTTCATTCAGTGATTAAAGTAAAATTTTTCTCCTTTGCTGAAAAAAGCTTTGCAAGATTAATCAATAGAACTGTAATCACTGAGTTGCAGGGCAGAGTTTATTGGGTGTTACTATTAATCCTTTTAATCTAAGTTTCTTAATTTCTTTTTAACAGTTATTACATATAGTAATGTCTAAAAAGGGGGAGTTGCTTTTCAGTCATGATCTGCAGGGCCTGAGTCACTTTAAGTCAAACAACTGACACCTAGAAATGTGGGGAAGAACTATCAGTTTTATTTATGGTGTCTGAACTTCATCGTATGAGCACACTGAACTGATTAAGTGCCAAGAATCCTGCTCCTGACATACTGAGTTCACTGTAAGTTCACAGGTTGATTCCTCTGGGCTCAGTTTAACAAAAATCAAAAATATGGATGTGAGCATTTAGAACTGTTCTGAACATTTTACAGACTTTATATACACCTATTCCTTTTCCATCCACAATACAAATCAACCTGCGTGGATATTTTTTCAGTGTCTCTCTGGCATACAGCACAGTGGTATGGTTTCCTAGCCCAGTTTAATCTCTTAATAAAGGCTTAAAAATTTAATGTGGAACTTCTGATATATTGAATACCATGAGAACCAACTTAGTCCCTGATAAGAGGGATTGCTTGCAATGGGATTTCAGTGAAAAAGGTTAGAGAGAGACAAATAGGTGAATAATCTTTGACAAGGGCCAATTGTCAAATTATGACAAAGATTTCAGTAATGTGGTAAGTCATAGCAAAATGATGCAGCTGCTATAATATTTATGTTCTATGTAATGTGTTAAAGAATATCTGTATTAAAAAAAAGAAAAAAAAAGAGAAATAGAGTGCATAAAAAGAGGCCTTGTGTTCTTTTATTGTTCCTTCGACTAGTTTAAAGGATTTCAGTGTCTTCCCTGATTTGTTGGTTTGCGATTTTTTTAACCTTAATATTTCACCTTCGTTGTGAGATAATGATAGAAAAAGTTATCTAGTCTCTCATGATTTGAACCAAACTTTGTGATATTTTTGTTGTTGATCAGTAGTTATGTCTAGGCAGTTAGTATTAAGCAGCTGCATTGTGAAACTTTTTGAAACTTGTAGGCTTGGCTGATCCTTTGTTTCAAGAAAAAAGGAGCACAATTCCAAGATGAATTGCCTGTCTGCATGAGAACCACCAGGAGTGAAGTCAGCAGGACTGAGCAGTATCTGGGGGAAAAAGAAGTTCTGGCAGGGGAGGCTGTGACCACTGACCACTGCCCACCTACTCAAAATGCATCCCGGATTGAAACAGGGGGAAGGGCAGTGCATGAGGACTAATTAGCAGGAGAAGTGAGAGATACAACTAGCAAATAAGGCTTTGACTACTAAATAACAAAAAAGCTACGTAATTTGTAATCAATTAATGCCGATGCCTTTGTTTGTTAAAATGTATAAATAGCATAAAGTTTTGATGATGGAGAGCCAGACTTTTGGGGGTTACCACACAGCTCCCTACTTTGCACAAACTAGAATAAAGAAAAAGAAATACCTCTCCTTGGTGTGTGGATTGGCTGAACAGCAGGTAATGAGCCCATGTTTGAGACAACAAAAGCACAGTGAGGACATAAGAAATATGATAAAACTGACATTGATGGGAGTAAATGTAAAAATTCATTTGCAGTAATAACAATGGTTCCAGCAGGATGGAAAAGGGCTCCTCTCGAGTCAGTTAAATTGGAGACAGTTAAAAGATTGGATTGGCCTGAAGAGGCTTTGGTAAGAAAAATACTAATGCAATATTGTATGAACTGCATAGGAATTAGCCTTGTGAGAACTTATAGGGGTGACTTTATTTAGAACAAACTGAAACAAACCTACTTTCATTTCCCCAAACATGTACCAGACTGTGTATGGTGTCCTTGGAGTCTGCCCAGAATCCAGATACCAGTGGCTGGGTGTTCAAGCTGTCTGACCAGGAGTCTAGGCTCCATGATCTTGTGTCCAGGTCTTGTGTTCACATGTGATAGGGAGGACAAGTGATGCTGTGTCGAACATTCCTCATCTCCTGTATGGTTCTTAGGCTGATGATCACGGACAGGGTTTGTGTCTTTTTGCAGTTGTGTATCTTAACAGTTTCTATCTCCGGGAGTCATCAGGAGTCATTACATGTCTTTGTCTTCATGCCTCATTGTCTTGTGAAACTGGATGGTTCTTGATGACTTGCTAATTGGATGCTGTTAATGCAGGCCCCTTTTCCTGATATAGATACATTTCCCTGAACCGACATGGTTGTTGTAAGCTACTTATGTCAGAAAGATAAGACCTAAGGCCAGGCCTACATTCCTTTATTTTACCTCAGAACAGTGTTCATCACCAGGGTGCTTTTTTTTTTATTATTTTGTGGTGACACAACTGTATTAACAGAAATTAAGCAGCCTTAACTATGCCATTAAAAGAGTGATTCTGCCAGTGTAGTTATGCCACTTCAGGAAACCTATAAAAGCTATATATGTCTTCAACTTCTCTTCCTCTTTCTCTTCTTTTTGTAATAGCTATGTTCTGCTTTTGTTATGGTTGCCTCAAAAATTGGTAGTTATCTTTTCTTGTTTTGATAGCTGTCTCGCATGTATCCCATAATTCTATCATTTTAACCACAAGAGGTAAGAGGTTTTTTCCTAACAAAAATATTTGCATTGTTGTCTGCTGCCGTATTTCTGTGGAGCACATAGTGCACAGAAACAGGGTAACCACCTGTCATGGGAAAATGCAGGCACAAGCCCAGGCAGAGGTAATCACTGAATATTTTGCTTATTCGTGAAGTGAGAAAGTAAAGGGCTGTGAGAATACTGTATCTGTATAAATTTTGGTTAGGCTAGTCAGTCTTTATAGGTCGCTTCCACACCACTTTGCTATTCTGTGATTTTAGCTTAAGTGCCAGGTATTCTGGGAATGTGTGACATTTGATTAACAGGGTGCAGAAGTTTGGGGTACATGAGTAGATGAGTAAACACAGTTTAGCATGAAATAATTGGCTAGTTAATCTGTGTTTAAATTCTCGAGCTGCTTCTCCTTTAAACCTGATCTGACTAAATGCTCTTCCTGTGAGAAAATGTCTTGCTACTGGACTGTATTATTTTGATAGCAGTGCCTCCCTAAATATATTCAGTGATAATATGTATCCAGGAAAACAATGGGATTTTATCAGTTTATTCCCATGAGATACAAGTAAATCATGGCTTCTTTGTGTGACCTTGCCTCCCCAGCTTGTTTTTCATCTATCAGGGTAGGACAGTTTACACTGTGCTTTAATGTAACATTTAAGAATGAATTCTTCTAGTTGTCCTTTAATGAGCTCTTTATACTCTAGCAAAAGAAAAGCTATTAATGAGAATTCATAGGCAAGACCAAAGCTGTCTTTAGCTCTACAGGAGACAGGAGGTCAATAAATGAGTCCACATCTGACACAGAGCAATCTCACCAAATCTTCTGAAGCCCCGTTTTTCCCCCAGCAGATGATCCTGGACTAAGAGACACGAGTACATCCAGAGACTGAAAATATAAAAGTTGTTTGAGAAAATTACTTCAAATACTGCCTAGACGCTTGGGATCTCCAAGGTCCTGGGTGGCAAGCATTCAAGTTTAATGTCCAAATTCCTAGTGAGACACACAAGACATGACAGTCAAAATCAGTCATCTTAGAAAATGAAATCCAGGAACATGAATGTACAAGCATACACAGTTTGCTACAGGGCTCCTTAAAAATCGTTGGGTTAAAAGAGTTGCTGCTCAGTGTACATGAAAAGGTTTATGCCAGAAAGTCAAGCTGACCTAAAGAGATCAGTAAAGGATTCAAAACAGACAGAGGAGCAGTGGCTTCCAAGGCCTTCACATCCACCCCCTTAAGGCATAACCACCGGTGGGGGCTGTGGTGGCTGCATCCAGCTTACTCTGGACTTTGGAGGATGGACCGCAACATGGTGACCAAGGGCTCTCTAGAAGAGTGACCCAAATGTCTTGCTGATCTGCAAATGTGACTATGAGTCAGTCATCCTACTCCATAAATAGTGGACAGCCCAGGGCCCACTGAGCCTGCAGGTCAGCAGGCTGCACATCGTATCTCCCACTGAGCAAGGATGCCTCTCAAGGTCACTTATCAGGATTCAGAAATGGCTACAACAGGTTCTCAGTGGGTGATTAGTAGCATGTTAAATTTGATATCTTAGCTAAATGATATAAAGGATTAATTGTGCACATAAAATCCTTTAGACATAAACATTGACCGAGACTGGGACTAAGTCTGGATCCAGCCACACTCAGACTCCTCTCTGAGAAGGAGTTTTTCAGCAAAGGGATCCCTTCTGCAGCTTGTGACTCAATGGGAGGATCTCTCTGTCTGACCCTGTTCTCTATGCAATAAATAACCAATTATACCTTGCTACTGAATCTTGTTAAGCCACTGTCACATTTGCTTTGTTAACTCACTGCTTTATATCGATGAAGCATGTTTTTACTTCTCTCTTACCAGTGAAGTGCATCATTCCATCCACGACAGTATGGACCCGAGACAGCCAGGACACAGCTGAAATCCACACCAAGGGCACAGGACTAAATGTAAAAGAAAAGTGCCTCACAAGAAAGGTATTTTCCTACAGTGTCTAGAAAATTAGAACAATGATAATGTTCAAGGGAGAGTGAGCTCAGCATTTATGCTGCTGCTTAGAAATCAATAGATTTGTGAGAATGAGGGTACTTTCCTGGGAAAAATATTATGGAGGTGGATTTGCTTTTGATTCAATAGGAATTAGGTTTAGAGTCAAACCTGCTGAGCCAGCAGGTCTGCAATAGCATTTGTTTCCAGCTGTTGACAAACAGCTATGAGAGGAAGTTTTGGACATCCAAGGTCCATCAGGTTTTAGATGTGCACCATCCCAGGTTTGCATTCACATGGCTGTATTCCAGTGGGCCACAGATTATAAGCATCTTCTGTTTCTTCAGCCATAGCCAGCAAGAAGGTTACATGCAAAAGCCAGTGTATACTGGAAATTTTATAGTATAAATCTAGTACAGTCATAGGGATATTTATTGATTGAGTAACCAGTGATAAAGAGTCATGTGAATTTTATGTTTTATCGATATTACATATGAATGTTTACAGTGACTAAACAGTTGGTAACTTAACATGAAACTTGTGTATTGCTTGATGCCTGGGGCAACTAAGTGTTGTATAACTTTATCTAACCTTGTGTTTTAAGGAGGGAGGAATCACTACTGATTCCGGGAAGTCCCTTTCAGACTATGATTAACATATGTTGATGTGATTTCAGAGCAAAGCATCTCTCATGCAAACTTCTTGCATGACAAGAGACATGGATCACCTTGCCTTATCCTCCACACCTCCCTCCACTTGCTCATCTACTCAGAATTTTATGCCTAAATCTGTTCAGGTTATGTGGTTAAAGCAGGTGCTTTGTGGTAAATTTGCCTGTGACAAACACCATAAGATTAGTCAAATGATGTAAAAAAGCTCATCATAAATATGCTGTTTGATATAACATATATGCACACAACAAATTGTTTTAAAACCCCACAGAAGTGCAGGAAATTTATAGAAGCAGAAAGCCAGTTGTACTGGCCATAGCAGGCAGAAGTTAATCCAGCAATCCTGAAAAAATCCTCCAAAGAAGTGCTAAATACCTTTGCTCAGGGGAAAAAAACAACAACCAAAGAACCCCCCCTCACTAAATACCTATGCTAAGGGAGAAAAAAAACCACCCAAACACAAGAAAACTTCAGTGCCCCAAGGTTTAATTAATCAGATAAGCCACAGCTTTAACAAGCCAAAGGAGAATAGAGATTCAGTATCATAAGACTCATGGTCATCACCATGACATTTGCATCATTTATGCAGGGTTCCTGCAAACTACAACAAGGAGAAATAAATATTTTCTTGTCTTTGTTGGTATCATTAACAATTAACTAGATTGAAACTCTCTTAGAAAGGATGGCATGGAGGTTTATGCCCTTCCATACCTGACAGAATACACGATTTCCAGATGAGTCATTTTCATAAAATCTAGTCATACTTCACAGAGGAACTAGTTCAACTGCTTTCTAAAAAAGAGCTTATAAAACACACTTTCATGGTACTAGAAAATCCTCAAGTTGGTGGAAATGCAGAGAAATCAAATCAAACCATTAGAAAAACCTGAAAGGAAACCATAACTGCGACATTTAAATTACCACAGATCCCTCTACAAATGCTTGAGCCAAGCTTAGCCTGTCAATGACTAAGCGGTAAAGGTACCCCTCAGAGCTGGGATACTCCAGACAACCTCAGACTCTTCTCTCAAGAGCCCAGTGTGCAAATAAACTAGGCTGCAAGCTGACCCTTGTAAGACAGCTTGCTGTTCAGCATTTAGGTAAAAATCAAGTATGTTTAAAGAGGGTTTGTAGGCAGCAAAGGAACAGATCTCTAAGTTACCTCTGAACTTAGCCCTGCACAGGCAAGGCATTATCAGTCTAGCTTGGGATGAAGTATTTCTATCAGATCATGTTGTCATTGAGACTCTTTCATGTGAAAACTATGGAGACCCAATAGAGGAGCTGAACAAATGGTGACTGGTGTTGTATGTGCAATAAACTCTATCTCTGCAAGATAACCATAAGAAACCAAGAATCAAGGCGCCACTTAGGAGAAGTGAGAACAAGATGATGCTGTAAATCCATCAAACAAGGAGATAACACAGGAACAAAGTGTTGATAAGGCCAAAGAAGAATTTTGCTTGAACTTTCCTGCTACCTTTTATTCATGCGCATAGTTAAACACACCCCCACAGTCTGCAGTGTCCCCTTACTCAAATAAGCCCCTTTCCTATAAAGCATGCCTAGCAAAAAGAAATAGATACTGTGCCTTTAAATGAAGGTGAGAGGATACATTCACAATGAGTGTAGGTTTAGTTTGTTGTGTATCAGGGGAACGTTAATCTTTCATTGTTTGAAGTGTAAAAAAGTGGATAGCTGGCCTACTGAGTGGGTGCTAGCTTTGGATTTACCATTCAACACCCATCTCTGCTCAGACATGAAATAAATAAATATCTTGGCTCTGTGGAAATTGGCTTCTTGCATGCTGGGTAGAACCCATATTTGGGACTACACTGGTACTGTTGTGGCTGACGGTCACTATCTGGGTTTTGCTCTTGTTTTGTGGCAAAACACTCTGTAATGTTTCGAGTTGCCTGCAATGTTCTTCAGAGGGGTAAGTCAAGAAAACTGTAACCTTACTTTTAGGGCATGTGATAAGCTTTAGCAATTAAGACACTACATGATCCTAGGTTGAAAGGTCCACAAATCCTGAATATACCTTAGCAAATTTAATGACAGTATATTAGTCTATACTTATTAAAAAGATACAAAAGGACTGGAAAGTATAACAGACAAGACATCATAGAAGCAAAGAGCTTTCCTTTGGTGAGTCCAGCTAGAACTTGCTTGACAACAGAACAGACAAATAGAAACAGCAATTTAACTTCCATTATGTTAGTGATTGATAGCATTCATTGAAATCCCACTCTGCAAAGGACCCCAAACTTTTATTTGGAAACTATGCAGACATTTGCATCATAAATACTATGGTTTTTCCGGAAGTGAGGGTGAAAACATGCTTGGGCAAGTGGAAACATGAGAAGAAACAGTAGAACAGGGACTCAAATAATGGCATGTATTGTTATCTAAGGTCAGCAGTTCACCTGGATCACAGCACAACCTATGAATGGTTTCATTCAATAACCAGAGAGCAAGAAAATGAAACCATAGATTAAGATGACAGGAAGATAAAGGAACTGGCCTGGAGCCAGAACATAACCAGAAAGGGAAAACAAAAGCAGAGCATTGACACAGCAATGTTGTCTAGGACTCACGTGGAGTGAAACTAAATACTAAAATCACAGGAATTGTTGACACTCAAAGGTTATCCAAATGCAGTTTGTTTTTAGCAATGAAGAGGAACTTAGGACATACAGAGAGAATTCAGTACCGGCATGTCTTGTCCTGCACGTTGTGCACAAACTGTCCTGGCCAGGTTACTTAGACACACACATACTGATATGTCTGTTGGTGAAAATATGAGTAAATGGAGTCAGCTGATTTATGAAGTTAAATAAAATTCACTTTCCTTCTCTGTGCAGTCTCCTAGTGAGTTTGTTTTCTTTACTGTCACATAAGCTGGCAGAGAATCCAAAGTGAGAAGGCAAGATGAAGTCCTCCCACCATTGCCTCTTCACTGTGAAAGGAAGTGGTTGGATCCATTCATTTAAAAAACAAAAAAAAGGTAGGAACCACACACAGTAACTGATAACTTAGATAGAGAAAGAAAGCCTATTTCTATATAGTGTTTGGGTCTGTTGATGCAGAGATTTGTGATAGGAACACTAAGGCTGGTAATTACAAAAGTGTGTCTGAAAGCACCAGCAGAAACAATTTATAGAAGGGCTAAAAGAACAGTGAGTGTTGGTGGCATAGAGATCAGATGGTTAACAAGACCTCAGAACTCAGTAAGCATACTGGGAAAATGAAGGACAGAACTGAAGACGTGGAGAATGAAAGGAAGATGAACAACAGGATTTGACATCCGGAGAGGGAGACACAAGGAAGATTATGTCAGCAAAGTCAGTTCAGGAAGTTTGGACAGGATGAAAAAATAAAAGATTACCATCACTGTGAACTCCAGAATTACCTTGAGGAGTGAAAGGCACATTCAAAAAGCAGTCACTTTTTCCCAGTCAAGAGAGACATTATGACCACTCTTCATCTGATATTCCTTGTCCTCCTTGTCATATACAAGCAAGCTTGGGCAGATCACAGACTAGTGGTCTGGCCAAGATGATTGAATATGACAGGTGTTCTTAGTGTTTGTGAGTTTGATGGTGTAAGACCATGAATGTGGGTTAGATCAGTATTGTTTAAAACAAAAAGCACCCTCTGTTTCTCATTTTGCTACATTAGCAGAAACACAGACTGAAGGGTGGCTTACTAGATAAGGAAAATGATAGCTCTGGGCAAATGAGCTGCAGGTGTTGGCTGACAATAAATAGGCTTAGAAATAAAGAAGAGAAAATGAAAGTTATGGGGTGGAACATCCACCCATTCTTCTGAATATAACTGAAGAATAGGGGCCTAGTCATTGGCTTGAAGATGGCATGGCATGCTTCACATACCCTGTCCATGATGAGATTGGCCAGCTCTGTGGTCACCTGCACTCTTACTGTGAGTGCTTTCCTCACAATACAGATTCATCAGTCCCAGTAGCTTTCAGATTTGGGATGTGGGCTTAGCTTTGGAAACTCCCTTGGCAATACACCCTAATATCCTTATGATGCCCAAAAAGGATCAATAAAACTGTTTAGAGACAGAATTTTTAGCCTTTAAACAGCAAAGGTGTTTATTGCAACACTGGGGAGCTCCCCGGTTTGCACTGGACAAAGAAGATCCGAAGATCTAGTGAAAAATTCATGCTTATATACACTTTCTATGAGAGGTTACAACATCTTTACATGCATATTTATATAATTGCAACATCTAATCATATTATTGCAACATCTGATTATAATATTCATAATGCGCGGAGTCTGGGCGGAGTTTGGGGTGGAGTTATCTTTTGGGGTGGTATTTTGGTGGTCGTTCGTGTTTCTTCAGCCTCAGGGGGTCGTATTCTGACTGTTCTTCCTCGGCTGAACTCTTTAACTTTCTCCGTTTTTGCTGACTTGATGGTGAATTTTGCAAGATTTTGGACTCACTCCCCTATTTCTCCTTGTATCTCCCAGTGTTCCTATGTTAGTTCTTGTTCCTGTTCCTATGTAGGCGTCTAAGCATTTTCTGGCATGTAAGTGCTATCCTGATGCGAGGTACCATTCTTCTATCTCTAGCTCAGCATTACCTTTCTCAAAGCAAGGTACCAGGCTCAAAGCTAGGTTAACTCTTTAGGCCCTTGTTCCGTTTCACTTATTACATTAGTAAACCTAAAGTTCCTAAGAAGAATAAATGCAATTGGTGATCAAAGGCACACAGTATTTCTCATGGACAGAAAAATATACTGCACGTGTGTTGGTGATTAAACACACTGATTAATTACACAGTCATTAAGTTACATGTGTTAGGCTTATGAATACCATGTGACCACTGCTCAATCCTAAGGGGGATATTTAATGAGTGGTAATGGGGTCCTGTCCTGGTGCACTCTCACCCCCTCTCCTCTGGCCTGTTTGCACCTTACTCTACGGTCTCAGTAATTCTCGCCAGGCCTCGGCCTTTGTGTAAGAGCTCAGCAATGCAGTGGCCCTTGACCGTAGTGGGAACTCTTGCAAGCCTAAGGTGGGGGTAGAACTCCTGCTGCCTGGCCAGGCTGAGAGATGACAGTGGTATAGTGAGTTTCTGTGGCTGGGTTTAGGTAGCGAGGGGACTACAAGGATGGTGGTGGCTTCTGTGAGAAGCTCTCAGAAGCTTCCTCTGTCCCATGGAGCCAATGCCAGCCAATGCCAACTCCAGGATGGACTTGCTGCCGCTGGTCAAGGCTGAGCCAATTAGCAGTAATAGTAACGCCTCTGTGATAACATATTTTAGAACGGAGGAGTGCCGCACAGAAGAAAATCCAGCCAGGGAAGAGCAGAGTGAGAGCATGGGAACAACAATGTAGACACCAAGGCCAGTGCAGAAAGAGGGGAAAGAGGATCTCTGGATGCCAGAGCTGAGGCCCCTGCAGCCCGTGGTGCAGCCCATGGTGGGGCAGCTGTGCCCCTGCAGCCCATGGGGGACCATCGGGGGGAAGGTGTTTTTCAGATGGTCTTATTTCTCACTCCTTGGCTCTTATCCTGTTAGTAGTAAATTTAAGTACTATCCCCACTTTGAGTCTGTTTTGCCTGTGGAGGTAATCAGTAAGTGACTTCTCCCAGCTCAACTCATGAATCCTTAGCTGTTGTTTTTTTTATCTCTCTTTCCTCTGTCCAGTTGCAGAGGGAGAAGGAGCTTTAGTGGGTACCTAGTATCCAGCCAAGGTCAACCCACTATAAGTGGGAATAATCAGTCACCCCTGAGAGCCTGGAAAATTCCCTTATCTTTGTTGTAGCCTGAGTTAAGCAGTACCACCACTACTGAAATTTTGAAAACTTCGTGATTGTCAACCTAGGCTGCAGCCAAGAAATTTACTGATGACTAAAGCCAACCATCTCATGACTCTATAAACAACATTCCTAAGTAAGACCCTTTGAGCTCTTCTGGACCGCAGTAGGCTGCACCGACATCTCCCTCTGAGTGGGACACCTCTCAGAGTGTGTGAACTCTTAGGTTTGCAAAACTTAGAGGACCACTGGCTGGTGATGAGACCTGGGTTAATATCCCCACTGCTTGAGGCACAGTCCCTGCCTGTTGAGAAACACTAAAAGGCATTAGATGTGGGTATTTCACTGATTCTCAAGGTATAGCTTTGTGCATATACATACCCTTGAACACTCTATAGCAAATATGGTATGCATGTTATTACCTTGAATCCATAATTTTTACTGTTGTTGTGATTGTTGTTGATTGATTAATTTAACATTTAAGGACTTCTATGATTAAGTGCTGTTAAATCCTTTAGACATATACATCGATCAAGTCTGAGCCTAAGTTTGGATCCAACTGCACCCAAACTCCTCTCTGAGAAGGAGTTTAGAAAGCAAGGAGGTCCACTCTGAGTCTTGCAACTCAGTGAAGGATCCCCCTTACCCTTTTTTCCCTTAAGCCTTTTAAACCCCTGCTCTCCATATAAATCACTCTCAATTTATTCTAATTTGCTTCTCCTTTATATGTGTTATCCATGTAATAAATTGTAGAGTGAACCTTTCCATCAAACTTTGTTGCACTTTTGGAAATTCATATTAGAGTTTGGTTTCACTATTACCTTTGAAGGTGATTCTTTAAGTGACCTAAACCACTTATTTTGTGGCAGGTCCAAGGCAAGAAGAGGCTGTAAAACAATTGAAATTGGAAACCTTTCAGGTTGCAATGGTAAAAGTGCCAGGATCAACACATCCTTCTTAGTCATCATGCCAACCACACAGGCAATAGTTTTGCCACAAAAAAAAATATCAGAAAGGCAAGCTGGTGCCAGCTTCAAACCTCCACCCCCCCAAAAAAACCCCAAACACTCCCCCCCCCAAAAAAAAAAAACTAACAGTGAATCAGGTGATACACTCCATGTTTGGAAATGTTTGGACAAAAGAAATATTCCAGGTCAGAGATCCTGAAATCCCCTTTAAGGCTAGCAGGAAACAGACTTTCTTAGGTTTGTATTGCCTGAAAAAGCAAATACTCCTGAAAATTCATCTCTTGGCCCAGGGTTACATCGTTGTTACAACAGGCTTCAAGTGGAAGTCATCAAAGGCAACACAAATATCAGAGGTGTATTTGCCCTTACTAAGGTGAAACCGAAATGCACAGCACTGTGTAATGGCAGTGACTGATTCTGCAAACCCTGAGGCAGTGGTGCCTGTGCCATTTGTAATTATTATTATAGTGGAGTTATAACCATTAGCCTGCTAGTAGTATGTTGGTTTTGTTGCTCTTGTTGTCGCAGTCTTAGGTGTACATCTACCGGTCCTGGTACCAGTTATACACATCCTCAACAGATTCTACACTGGATCATGTTGTGGGTCTCTTATGCAGTGTTTGAATCACAGGCATTTTGTTTTTTTTCAGTATTGGGCTTCAACATGTACCATTTGTGCAGACTAAAGAAATACATTTTACTAGTACAATTTATAGTTTGAACTGAAGTCTCAACAACAAAGCATTGCTATCAGTCTGGTGACAATCGTACCAACATTAGTAATCTAATTAATGTGGTTATTACAGAAAAAGCCACATTAATTAGCAGTCAAAACAGAAGTATGGAAACTTCCCAGTACCTACCTACCCCGTTCTCTTGTGCAAGAATCACCCTTCCACTACCACTCTGGCCCCAGAGGTTGACAGTGAAAAAGGAGAGTTATGGTGATTTGTTGGTGTCTCTTGTTTTTAATTGTGAGAAATTTGGTGCTGTTGGTGGGGACTTCCTCACTCTAGGATCTGTGCTTGGCTTTATTTTTCTATATCTTATAACATGCACCACATCTTCCTCATTTTTTATTGCTTCATAATTCCTTATTATAACAAAATTCACTGTCTGTGGTTTAGTTTATGTCAGATACTTGCTCTTCGTTCTCTGTCTGTTTTTGTTTTGTTTTTTCTTCCTTAAAACCGGCTGTATCCAGCTCCCAAGGCTGCATTCCTTTAGTGACTGGTAATTGACCGCTGGTGACTTGTTTATGACCCTGAGGTCTCTGGTGTCATCCTGTGCCTGTACTTTCAAGGCCTCTGCTATCATCCTGTACTCCGTACTCTTCCAGATGCTTCTAGGTCACAGACACAGAGAAATGACCTATTTACACTAACTATAGTTACACAAAAAGCTACTATAACAGCATAACGTGCAATTGCATGAAGATAACCAATGTTTAAACAAGCTAGATAGTATTATATGTAATCTGATTGTTAGGCAACTGCTGTTACAGCTAAACAAATGCAAAGCCCCAGGAAGGCAAAAACAAGTTCAGACAAAGCATTTGTTGACAAATGTGGGCAAATCTCAGCCTTGAAGCAGTACAAAACAAAATCACAGCCTCTGGCCTCTGTACCAGCAATGACACCACAACTTTACTCGCGCTTCAAGGCTACACTGTCAAGATACATAGGTTCCTGAGAGCATTTCCATTTGTGACCCAGTGAGTTTTACATCTGTCAAGATACCCTGGTAGCATAGCTCATATTTTCTCTGATGTATCTTGACACACTTTAATATATTATATCTTGGTAGTTTTATCTGGGTGTAGAGGCCTAATAGTCTTAGCACATGTTCCCTTCTAGGGTTAATGACTAGATACTTCCCTGTTCTAGAAACCTTCAAAATTCCCTTTATACATCAATGGTAATACAATACATGCATACAACACTTTTCAACTGCTATTCCTTAATATCTGTCTAATTATGGCATACTACTGTTATGAGTTTAAATCTGATTCTCTTCAGGTTATGATACCGTGCCCTTAGTAATGAAGGACCAAAACAAGAATGCCCAACCACTGTAAAAGAATACCTTGTGGTATTGAAGTATGAATGAATAATTTCAGCCCAAGCAAAATTTGGCTGACTGTTGGAAGTTCAGTGTTAAGTGCATTGGATGTGTAGCTGTGAACATCCATGGGGATGAACTTCTGGGCAGGTAATTCCAGTATGCAGGCCTGCAGGTGATTCTGGAGAGGTGATAGAAGGATGAGGGGTTTGAGATTCAGATAACTGTGCGCAGGGAATACAGTTCTGGATGTTTGCTTGAGCCAAAATGTGAGAGTCAGGAGATGGGAAGATTGTTTCAGATAAGGATCCATGTAAACAGATTGAGAAATAGATGAGTCAGTCTAGGAACCATTTGTGGATCAGACGTGAAAGCTCATCAGAGAAACAGGATTACGGAACTGAACGAAAGAGTGATGGTTATGTCTGTTAGATTGCCAGCCTGAGGCATGTAATACAATCGATAACAGCAAACATCAGTGTCCCACAAGAACATGAAGATAAGGAAAACAGGAAAGGGAAAAGAAGGCAGAGGAATAAAAAACCCATATAATGCAATAACATGATAACTGAAAATGCATCTCACATGCGTGACTTCAGGAGTTACTGACCCAGCTGGAGGCCTTTGTTCCCAGGGTTTACTGACCATCAGCCTGCAAGATCGGAGGATTAAGCAACAGTTGCAAGTGCTGAATGACCTTCAGTCATCCTGACTGCACAAGTGGGGCATGAAAACCATGAAAACTGTTACAGAGGCATGACAGAAGACAGTGAACAAGACGGAGAAGAACTGAAATTACCTGTTATCCCTGATCTTGACAGTTTTAAGAAGCTCAAAGTTGATTGGAGCCTGGGATTTAGTTCTTTGAAACACTTTTCTGCGATGAAGACACTGTTCATTATGCCCTTACCTTCACTAGAAACTCTTTCAGAGTGAGATATTCTAACCCAGATAACTGAGTTGCGTCAGGAATGGTCAGAGATATTAAACAAAATAGAAAATTGCTAGAATAGTGATGATAGAAGTGGAGGTATCCCTCCAAATACATGTATTTGCAGAGGTTGGGGACACAGTTTTGTGTTTGAAGCTGTTGACAGAACACAGTTTGCAGGATAAAGGTGGAGGTCCTTCTATGACTATAAATAGAATGGGTTCTCTGTCATATAAAATCAATGAAATGCCATAATGAAAAATGAGTGTGTGCATCACAGTTAAGGCATATAGAATACTAAAAATATTCTGCTGGTTTATAGCCCGTTGATAGACATGTTATTCATGGCAAGGTGAGGACTTGGGAGATTGGCGAGGAGTCAAGGACAGGGCTTGGCGTGCACAATCAAGTGTCAGTCCCCAGAGCGGCGGACATGCTGTGCCTGCTGATAATCATCAGTTCACAGCGATCCCAGCTTCCAGTTACTGCAACATTGAATTGTTTGATGTGCAACCACGTGAGCGTGATAATCTCCTGTCAAAGAGAAAGGAGTATGTAAGCGGAGATAGGGACAACCCTGAGCTGAGCCTCAACTGGGTGCTTTCCCTGACTGCTTCTCCCAAGGGCAGCAGGGCAGGGCTGGCAGCCAGGGACATCCTACCACCCCAGATGGGGAGCAGGGCAGGCGGGGGCAGTCCCAGTGACTGGCATTGGGCAATGCTGGGACATCAGCCCATGGATCAGCGTCAGGCCCAGTAAGGGGAACCAGGGTCAGACACAGCTTCAGGATGGCTGGTCAGGGCCCTGGGTATGGATCCAGGTAGGGACATGACTTAGATTTAGGATACAAGAAAAAAATGGAAACTGTTTAACTGCATCTCCACAAGTGAACCACTGTTTCTTTCAGTGAAAACAGATTTTTCACCTGTTATTGGTGAAGATAATGGAAATAATGAGTCTGTCTGCCTTCACTACTCTGAGAATTATGGAAAGTCAGTGCAATGGATCAGTAACATTTTTCATGTTTCAAGATGCAGAGAACAATACTGTTATTGATGGTGGGATTTGATTGGAAGAAAATCAACTTGTGTGAACTAACAGTGTTAGTAACCTGACCTAGAGAGTTTATTCAGACTCAGTCTTGTTAAAGATCAACATAACACAGAGGAATTGTAGTGGAACCTGGACATCTAGATGAGTTGAAACATATGAACAAGACATGCCATGGACTGAGATTAAAGTGCATGTGACCCCAAGACAGAATGGAAATTGAAACCAGGACGTCTTTAGTCCATGGTACCTCCATTTTTGAATACCACTATTGATAATAACTTGCAATCCTAGTGCCAAAAGATCCCTTCTTTATTCTTTACCTCATATTATATCTAATTGCCCATTTTCTCTTTCCCTGAGCCCGCCTTTTCACTGTCCCTACCCATACCTCTTGTTTCTGCACAGATTTCTCCCAAAATAAATAACACTCCCAATATTACTTCTTTCAAATTGGCCTTAATTCGGCTACTCCTGATGTTCCTTTTCAACCTTGTGTTTCCAACACTGTTACCTCAGCAATTTGGCCCAGTGCAGTGTAACTGATACATTGCTGTATCAGCCTTCAAGAGGAGAAGGCTTATATCCTGACACGACCTTCCAATAATTAATTCATGGTCATTAGGTTTCACGGACTCCCTTACTTTTTGAAAGTGCTCTCCTGTCTACAGTTCAGCCATGGCACACGTCAGGGCCATTACACCCAGTTCTGGTTTATGTTGCTGATTTTAGGAGCTCTCTAAACACAGGTGCTGAGTGTAGTTTAGAAAAGAGACATTGCTTGCTCTTTGCAGGGTGCAAGGTGGAGGTTTCCACAATTCAAGCACGCCACAGTCAAAAAGTTACCTCTTTCATACAGTAAATTTCACATAAATCCACCTATCTAATACATATTCTCTGCTTACCAAATGCATATTTATTTGGGTGGTGCTTAGATTGCTTTATTTGGGTGAATCTTACAGGATAAGAAACCAAAGTTCTTCTCTTCATTATGTAACTTCTATTGTAGAAGTTATCTGACAAGATCAGTTATGCTTACAGAAAGTGAGAAAATTCAGCCCGAGGAGAGGCAGAAAATTCCACTCAAAGACATGAATTACTGGTCACATCTCACTGTAGATAGCTCCTGTTTGCACAGTATACTCAGCTCTTGACCAAGGAGAGGCTATGTCTGACAGTGGGAGGAAGAGACAGGAATGGCACACAAACAGCACTAGGCTGGGAGGCATGCTCTGACGGCTTGGAATCTGGAGAAGGCAAAGGTCAAGGATCTCCAAAAGGTTAAGCACTGACTGGCAAAGAAACCAAAAAGGCTTGGGAACAAGAAAACCATTACAGGATAAGCACCTGAAGCCCATCTGCTGCAACAGACTCCTGATTTCTCTGTTGTAATGGGAAGCTGTGGCATGCCTGTGAGTGTGTGCAAGGGTAATTAGAAATGCAGCATGATCTTGAGTTTGTCTTAATAAAGAAACAAGTTTTAATTTCTCACTTACATTACACATGTTGGGCCCATGAAACCTGTTTGGCATGTTGAGAAGGATATTCAACTCTGTAGCAACTGATTTTCAGATCACAGAATCACAGAATACCTCAAATTAGAAGGGACACATAAAGATCATGAAGTCCAGCTACCTGTTCCTCACAGGACTTTCTAAAACCAAACCACATGACAAAGAATGTTGTTCAGATGGTTCTTGAACTCTGACAGGCTTGATGCCACGACCACTTTCCTGAGGAGTTATTTCACCGACTGGCCATCCTCTCTTTTTCCAAATGTCCAATCTGAACCTCCTTAACACAGCTTCATTACATTTCCTATTGCTGGTCACAAGACAGAGGAGATCAGCACCTCTCCCTCCACTGCTCCCTGTTGTGGTACATTTTCTCCCTCCTCAGGCTGCTCCACAGTCTCAGGAATTCTCGTTAGGACTAAGCCTTGAGCAATGACTTAGGCAATGAAGCTTTCCTGGACCTTATCTCATGCATGACTAAGACAGGAAGGCACTGTCCACAGCAGGAGCTTCAGTTGACTAACAAAGGACAAGAGATAGTCAGCCATGCCTTGACAGCCTTGGAACATTACTTGCCTGAATCATCCTGGAGATTGACAGATAACTGAAGACAAGCATTTTGTAACTCTATAAACAGCAGTCTTGAGTGAGGCCCTTGGGGCTCTCCTGGACCTCAGCTGGCTGTGTGTGCCAGCCTCTCAC
Source organism: Pseudotriccus pelzelni (assembly GCA_035584735.1). NCBI lineage: Eukaryota > Metazoa > Chordata > Aves > Passeriformes > Tyrannidae > Pseudotriccus > Pseudotriccus pelzelni. Next base: position 1,758 of record JAWMRA010016470.1, on the reverse strand, counting down.
GATGGGTGGATGCCTCTCAGAGCTGGCCAACTCTAATACTTGGAGGACTGAAAGTCACTGAAAGCTGAAAACTTTGATAACCCCACTAGGAGTGGGTTGATAGCCCCACTCCTCATGGCTCAGCCTTTCACCTTTTGAGAGATGCAAAGGCCTTCCACATGAGTATTTCACTGATCTTGGGGGGTGGTGGTGGTGTGGTGTGATGGAATTTTTAACAGGTACCTCTGAAGGTACTGGATTTGAATACCCTACAGCAAGTACAGCGTGAATATTGCCAACTCAGATTTATAATTAAGTTACTTCTGTGCTTATGGTAAACTCTATTGAATCATTTTTGTAATGTTAAATTAGATAATGATTAAGCTCCTAAATCCTTTAGACCTGAAATCATTGAGTAAGCCTGAAGCTAAGTTTGACTCAATGGGAGGGTCTCCCTTATCCTTTAGCACTCGTAATTTTTGCATCCCAGACTCCGTGAAAATGATTTTAAACAAGTTCTGATCCAGTTTTCCTTTATATGCTTTATCTATGTAGCAGTAGAGTGAACCTTGCCATTTAACTCTAAGTCATGCTTTCACAAATATATATTAAAACCTTCTTTTGTTAATACCTTTGGTGGTGATTCTTTAAGTGGCCAAAGCACTCATTCACGACACCCACCTTGAGGAAGTTGTAGGCTGCAATGGGGTCACCCCTCAGTCTTCTCCAAACTGAGCAAACCAAGTGACCTCTGCCACTCTTCATAAGCGTTGCACTTGAGGCCGTTCACCATCTTGGTCACTCTCTTCTGGTCACTCTCTAATAGTTTGATGCCATTCTTATACTGAGGTGCCCAAAACTACACACAAAACTCCCCCTACAGAGGTGAGGCTGCACCAGTGTAGAGCTGAGTAGAGCAGTACAACCACCTCCCTCAAACAGCCCGCAACATGGCTGGCCCTTTTGACTGCCAGGGAGCACTGTTGACTTATCCTCTACTTGCTCTTGACCCAAGCCCACAGATCTCTTTTCAGGGTGCTGTTCCTCAGCCTCTCATCCCTGTTATGATCCTATTAGTGAAAGATGCCTCTGTCCAAATTAAGGTGCAAATGAGACCATATGCCAAAGTCAGCAATACAGATTTTATTTAAAAATGAATGTAAGTTAGAGAGATAGAAATAGTAAAACAAATAAAAAAGAGGTGGAGTGGTGATGCCCAAAAAGGCATAATAAAACTGTTTAGAGACAGAGTTTTTAGCCTTTAAACAGCAAAGGTATTTATTGCAATGCTGGGGAGCCACCCGGTTCGCACCGGACAAAGTAAGTCCAAAGATCCAGTGAAAAATTCATGCTTATATACATTTTCTGTGAGAGATTACAACATCTTTACATGCATATTCATATAATTGCAACATCTAATCATAATATTGCAACATCTCATTAAAATATTCATAATAGGTGGAGTCAGGGCGGAGTTCAGGGTGGAGTTGTCTTTCTGGGTAGATTCCTGGGGGTTGTTCCTGTGTCTTCAGCCTCAAGTGGTGGTGTTTTTACTCTTCTTCCTCTGTGAACTTTTCAACTTTCTCTGGTTTTGCTGACTTTATAGTGAATTTTGCAAGGTTTTGGACCCATTCCCCAAACTTTTGGACTCATTCCCATATTTTACCCCTTATCTTCCTAGTGCTCCTGTATTATCTCTAGTTCATGTTCCTATGTAGGGTGTGTGAGCATTTTCTGGCATGTAAGTGCTATCCTGGATACGAGGTACCTGTCTTCTAT
>JAWMRA010016469.1:0-25849 GCA_035584735.1 Pseudotriccus pelzelni | reverse complement strand
GATGGGGCAGCCACAGCTTCTCTGGGCAACCTGTGCCAGGGCCTCCCCACCCTCCCAGGGAAGGATTTCTTCCCAATATCCCATCCAGATCTGCCCTCTGGCAGCAGGAATCCGTTCCCCCTTGTCCTGGCATTCCATGGGACAGCACACGGGGGGGAACAGCATCCCAAAGCCACCAGCCAGACATCCCTGGAATGATACAACTCCAAGCCCTGTGGTTGTCTCGGGGTGAACACGGAGGTTTCCCAACCCGGATCGTGGGGGCCTGAGCTCCCAAATCCCTGCTCAGCCTCTCAGCCCGAGCTGATACGTGACAGCTCTGCTGGGAGGGAGGGGAGGGCTGCAGAGGGAACGGCATGAGGGTCTCCTTCAAGGGCTCCTTTCTCATGGAATACTTTCTCCACCTAGTCATTTCCTTACCTCATCCAAACACAGCCACATTCCTCATGTTTTAACTGTTTGGACTTTTGCAGAAAAGAAAAAGCTGGCTGGGGCACTTTTATAAGGCCAGACATTCCAAGTGCTGAAAAAACATATTCAAAGGAAATAGTGAAGGGAGAACTTTTTTTTTTTTTTAATCCTTTTTGAGTTTTCCTGTCCTATTTTTACAGTTTCCTGACGAAGTCTCAGCCCGGTGAAACCCGAGATAGAGCCCCACGCACGAGCCTCCCGCTCTCAGCAGCGTCTGAGGCACAAAGAACACACAGGGCTGGGAGTTCCAGCAGTTTGGGGAATGTCTGGGGTGGGAGGGGGTGGGGGCTGGAACCGTGTCCCGTGTGCTGGAAGAGACTTTGGGATCAGAACATGCCGGGATGGAGGCGCAGGAGTGGAGGTGGCGCTTGGAGAGCTCCAGGCACGGGTGGAAGCCTCGGACCTCTCAGAGTCCTTGGGAACAACCATAACCATGGGCAGGCTCTTGGAAAAGAGGACATGGAGGTGGTGGCTGTGGCTGGACAGCAGGGGGTTCCTCCTGGACTGCGTGTTCCTTACAGGAATGAGTAAGGGAAGGGGGGATTCGTTTTGCGGAGGTTTCGTGGGCTTTGCCCATCTTCCTCCTGGGAGGGGGCGATGGCAGGGACACTGTGGGGCGAGGGCTTCCAAAAAAATCTGGTTGGGTTCACAGGCCTTCCTTACGAAGGTGGAGAGCATCTCCACCTGTCTGTCCCTGCCTGGTTTTCCCCAGAGGAAAGACATGTGGTTTCCCAGAGCTGTCAGGATTTTACCAAGGAAACCTGTTGGCAGGAGGCAAATTGCTGCCTAAAACTCTCCTGCCGGCCCTTTCTGCAGGAAAGTTACGGAGCTCTGACATCAAAATGCTTTTCCTACCACGAGGCAGAGAAATGGGAGGTTATTCCTGACCTTTGGAAGGAGGCTGAGGAGAAGGAACTCCATCCCACACTTGCCGTTTGACATTTATCCCCAGCCCAAAGACTTGACTGGGCAGCTCAGACTAATGGATTTCCCATCTTTCCGTCACAAATTCATCCTTGGGGGGTGGGTTCCTCGTTTCTCCTGAGCCTCCAAATTAGACTGGAAATTTATGGAGGGGTAAAAAAAAAAAAAATCATTATGAGGGGAAAAATCTGCGACAAAGCCACTGAATAACTTAATTAAAGAGGCCTTACAAGCAAGAGCAACGGGGTTTTCTGCAATATTCCCAGCAGCTGGAAATGTGAGTGGATTAAAGTGCAGTTTGTGCTGGATCCGTCTGTGTGTTTCAAGCTGGAATTCTGGGTGGTGTGTCCTGTTTACACGTGGCACGGGGTGCCTTGTCACTGGAGAAGCTCCAGCTGGAGGGAAGGGGGACAGATCCATTGGGATTGATCTTTCCCTCAGCCGAGGCCGAGTGGCAGGATTAGAGCACACCAGGATTTCTGTGACTCTGCCTTAATCACCCCCAGAAATAAAAACCCTTGTGATTATATTCCAGGGCTTAAATGTTTCAGGGGGAGCGGCGGAGCGATAGAGATCAAATGGAATTGCGAGAGGAATCGTTCTGTACGGCCAGGATCTTCGAGAAATTGGGAAAACATATAAAAAACATGCCCATCTGGGCGCTTCCACTGATCTGACTGGCTGCTAAGGGAGATTTCTTCCAGGAGTGGAATTGTGGGGGTCACAAGGAACCCTCAGTTCCCAAGTCTTGTGCCCCAAAGGTGTGAAAATCCTTTGGGAACTTTGGTGAATCTACAGAATCTCCAGGCTCAGAAATGCTCCCTGAGTGATCCTCGTGTTCTGGACATCATGTGTGCTAAAATAAATGTATATTTATATTAAAAAAGCTGTGTCTCGATGGCAGCAGAATCCTGGAGATGCAGGGAAAAAAATAAAAAAATAGATGATATGATCTGTACGTGGACACAATCCCAGCCAGACAGATCATCTCCAAAAGACGGGGAACGTTACTCTTAAAAAGCTGGGTTTTTTTCCCCAAGTAAAAGAAGGTTTTCCTTTCATGGCATCCACAGGGATTGGGGGTGGGGGGGGGGGAGGAAACCAACAACAAACCAACCCAAAATTAAACCTCATCCTTGGCACACGGGAGGAGATCCAGACCATCACCTGAGTCAAACTCGTTACACGCACCTCATTTTTTCCTACTGGCAGGAGGGTGAAATCAGAGACATGACATCAAAATGCTTCACTTCGCTGTAAAACTACTAATAAAAAATAAATAAATAAATTTAAAAATTGGCCTCTGTCCCCCACGGCTTCATATTATTTTTAATTTTTTTTTTCCTGTGCTGCAGCTTTTCCTCCCACACTGATGTAATGGGAGTTCACTTTCCCAGAGGCTGCCGGGCTTGGACAATGCAGTCATTAGTTCCTCATCCCTGAAGATGTCAGAGGGGGAGGCAGGAAATGATGCTGAGGTGCTGTGAGTGCCTCTCTCTTAAGGTGTTTCTCCCTCTGAAGTGGAGAATTTCCTGGATGAGGTGTGAAGGGGCTCGGGTGGCTCCCAGTACAAAGCAGCCTCTCTTACTGGAGCCCCCAGGGCGGCGGCAAACCCTTCTCAGTGCCCAGAAATTCGGTTTATCCCGATTTAAAAGCCAAGGGGTTTCTTCTCGTGGGCACAGCGATAGAAAGTCAAGTGAAAAAAAAAACCACCAAATCCTAAATAAATGAGATATTGGGTGGGTTTGGCGAGTTCTTTTTAGCAACACCCACACGGGCACATTCAGTGCAAACTCCAGAGACGGGGTTCAGGGGTTCGCAGAATCCCGGGATGTTTGGGGTTGGAAGGGACCTCCGGAGATCATCCAGTCCAACCCCCTGCCCAGGCAGGGGCGCCTGGAGGGGGTGAATGTGTCCCACAACCCTCCCTGAGCAGCTGTTTTCAGTGGAAAGAAGCTCTGCCTCACGCTGAGGGGGAATTTCTGGTGGTTTAGTTTTTGGCCCTTGCTCCTCACCCACTGTTTCGCTTTTTAAACGGAGAGAGGTCCCTGTGCCTGTGGCAGAACTGCTGATCCCTCCGGGGTCCCTCACCCTGCCCATGAGCTTGGCCAAAAGGCCGAGGGCTCGATGGGACACTCAGTCAGTTTGCTGATAAAACAAATTTGAGCAGAGCTGCCGAGGGCAGAGAGGCCCCGAAGAGACACCTGGATAAATGAGAGGGCTGGGAATGACCGGGGGTGTGGAATTCGACACACACAAGCGCTGGATTCCGCCCCTGGGATGGGGCAACTGGACAAACTCGGGAGGGAGAGGCTGGAAAGCAGGGCCATAAGAAAGGGACCTGGTCCGTGGCAAGTTGAATATGAGTCAAGAGGAGATGGACTGGATGGTCCCTGTGGGTCCCTTCCCACTCAGGATATTCCAGGATTCTGTGATGAAACTTGCCCTTTCTGCCTCTGAGTATAAAGAAAACCCTCCCAGCGGGTTTCAGGCTCCGCTTGGAATTAACCTTTTCCCTGAAAAAAAATCTTTGGGAACGAGGGTTAGAGCTAAAAGGAGAGCTCCAGATGACCCACGTTGCTTCCAAGCCTGTTGCTCAGAGTCTCCTGTCACTGGAGGCTTCCAAGGACGCCTGTGAACACCTCAAACCCCACAGCACGGAAATCCAGCAGTGGTCCCGTCTCCAGTAAACCTGGTGGCTCAGGGATTCCCCTTAACAGAGCCCCAGTGATGGGGCAGGAACCCTTTTCCTCCCTGGAAGGGTTAAATCTCCCCTGCCACGCTCCTGGTTCTTGGAAGGTCGGCCCCAAGCGCCTCACCTGGCGGACAAAACCTCCCCCCCGGCTTGCCCGGCCAGGAGCCTCTTGGAGAAGTGTAACTTTTAACATCCCTCAGCAGAGCGAGGGCTCTTGTTTGCCTTGGCAGGGAGGAGCTGTGTGTACACAGCTGGAGAGCTTGTTTTGTCTCTCCGTACAAGTCTGGGCTAAGCCAAATCTCCAAAGGCTTTGTAAAAATGCTCTCTTTATTTAAAGAATTTTATACGTTACATGATGTCTCCAAAAGTCTGCCCCTGCTCAGACCCCCTTCTTTCCCTGTCTCTTCCCTTCTCCCTCCACGCTCGGGACGGTTGGGCTTTTCAAGCCTTGCTGGATCCAGAAGTTTCTTTGAGGAATTTCCAGCTTTCTGTTCACACACACAGCCAATGCCTTGTATCAATTTATGGGCCTCGACACCTCAGACCCCGTGAACTTGTCCGCAGACGCAGCCCTGGAGCTTGGATTTGTGGGGGTTTTAGGGGAGGGAACCTTCAAAAGGGAACTCGGGAAAAACTGCCTTAACTAAAGCAGCGCAAGGAGAGGACTTGGGGGATCTGCAAGTGCAGCACTCGACAAGATCTGCGCTCGAAATAGGGCTGTCCAGAGATGCTGTGGCTGCCCCATCCCTGGAAGTGTTCAAGGATAGGGATTGGAGCAACCTGGTCTAGTGGAAGGTGTCCCTGTCCCCAGCATGGAGATGGAACAGGATGGGCCTCAAGATCCTCCCAACCCAAACCACGCTGTGACCCTACACAAGAGGGAGACTGGAACAATGAATGGCTTTTTTAAAGAACTTTCCCTTCTCTGCAGCCAAGAAAAGTGAGGCTCAAACCACAGCAGGGGCCTTTTAACGGGGCACCTGCACCGCTCAGGAGGGTTCAGGAGATGCTTTTGCAAAGCAGGGGATGTTGCACAGAGCCCGCGGGGCTGGCAGTGTGTTTCTGCTGGCCCGGGTTCAGGCAGGGCTGGCCGATGCCTGGGCTACCAGAAACCAACTGTTATTCCCATCTCACCCCCTAAATCACCTCGCCAAGAAGCCCCAACACGGAAAAAAAAACATTATAAAGGCAAGAGCAGCCCAGTCCTTGGACGTGGAGTTAAAGAGAGCTTGGCCAGAAAACCGGGAGCTTTGATCGGAATTCTGGGAGCCTGCGGCACGTTGGGTGTTTCAGTTTCACTTCTCAGCCGTGCCACCCTGGGCCTTGCCAAAAAAAAAAAAATCGTATCAGAGACGTCCAAGAGGAGAGGGAGAGGTTTGGCGTGTCGGCCAAAACCTCCGTGGCGCCCACAGCGCCCAACTGGAAATGGGATCCAGCCCCTCAGCACACAGCGAAGCCACATCGGGGAAAGCTGCGGTTCCCACTGGAAAACTGCTTCCCACTGGATGAGCGGCTGGCACCGAACCACGTGAGGGTTGCAGCAAACCAGAGCTGGCTCGTGCTCCCTTTTCAAAACGCTTTTCACTGAAAGAAGGCTCTTTCGTGGAAAAACTTGATGTTCTGGTCGTGGCTTTCAAGTCTTTTCAGGTAAATAATAGCAGCGAGCCACCAAAATAATTCTGCCAAGGTGTTGTTTCTTAGGACCAGAGTATTGACTCTTGGCTTTGTGTTGACTTTTGGGGTTTGAGGCCCAAAATCGTTTGAAAGCTATCAGCTGTTGGTGTTGGTGATGTCATTAGTTTTCATGTTTGATGACTGACCTCCTTCCCCCAAAAGCATCTGTCTCGGGGGGCACACGAGACACATCAAAATCGGGCAATAAAGGGAGTTCTCACTGGATTCTGTGCAACAGGAGAGGCAGGAGGCTGCAGAAATGGTGCTGCTGAGGCGGGAGGGGAGCTCAGAGCTCTCCCAGGGAGCTGCCACTGCCTGCTGGAATTCCTGTGCCAGCTGGCCACCCCTCACGGCAGCATTTTCCATGTGCTCCCTGAGTCTGGGTGGTCCCTGCCTCCTCCAACGTCCCTGCTCTGCCAGAGCTGCTCTGAGCCGTTCCTGGGGTGCCACAGGACGTCAGGCTCACAAGAAAACCTCGGGGTGAGAAGGAGAAGGGGATACAAGCTCTTATATCCCCCCTTCCTCCTCCTTCCCTTGCGGTTTTGTCTTCCCAAAGCCATCACTACAGGCGCTGTTTCCCAGGAAGTGGCTGGATGTCGTTCCACTGATGGGATGTGGTGAATGAATTCCTTATTTTCCTGTGCTCCCACACACAGCTTTTGCTCTCCTCATTAAAATGGGGCTGCCATCCCCATCCATGTCCCTGCCTGACTTCCATCTGCCTTCTGCCCATCCCAGGGGAGAGAGGAGTGAGAGAGATGCGGGATTGGGTGTTTGGCTGCCCAGTGGGGTCATCCCATCAGAAAACCAGGGAATCCCAGACTGGTTTGGGTTGGGAGGGACTTTAAAGCTCATCCAGTCCCACCCCCTGCCATGGGCAGGGACACCTCCCATTATCCCAGCTTGTTCCAACCTGGCCTTGGACACTTCCAGGGAAGGGACATCCACAATTTCTCTGGGCAGCCTGTGCCAGAGCCTCACCCCCCTCAGAACCAGGAATTCCTTCCCAATATCTAAACCTGCTTTTCCCCCCTAGCACCTTTAAACACTTGGGTTTACATTCCTTTCCCTCTCCCTCAGTGATCAGGAAGGGACCGATGGTGTCCCCTGATGGTGTCCCCTTCTCATCAGGGGGAGCTTCCTGGCATTTCTAAGGTCACCAAGACAAGAAAGAGGGACATGCCCAAGAGCAAAACACCCTTTTGGTTCTCAGCAGCGACATTTAACCCAACAAACCGCGGAGAGGAGCATCCAGAGACACCACAGGGAGCGGGGAACTCCTCGTCCCATAAACCACGACACGCTTTGTACCCGAATTTGTCCCTTCAGGCTGGGCCGCCTGAGCAGGAATTCCCGTAAATTGAGCATCTCGAACACACAGACTTCAGCACACACCTCCTGATGTGACAATCTGGTCCAGTACCACGGAAAAAGCCCGGAGTGTCCCTTACCTCTCTCGCACTGGGGCCCGGTGAACCCGTAGACACAAGCGCAGCGGTTGGGGCCGATGCACCTCCCGCCGTTCTGGCAGCCGTTCTCACACACAGCTGGGGAGGGGGGGAAAAAAGGGAGAAATCCATGATTTTTTTCGCTCCTGGTGAACCCACAGAGTGAGGCTCAGGCGCTGCCGCGTCACCTCCAGCCTCCTCCGGCGCTGGGAAAAGTCCGCGGGTTTTTTGGTTTGGGGGTTGTTTTTTTTTTTTTATCCCCTTGGAAAATTCCCGTCCTGTTCCTGAATGAGCCCATTTATGACAGGGCTGTAAACTCTTATTTCACTTGAGAGGATTTCCTGAGCTCTGGAATCTCGGTTCATTCAGGGATTTAAATGTCAAAGTCAGGGGATGGGGTTGATGGAAAAGGGCAAACGCAGGCGGGAAAACGTTTAAGGAATGACAGGAGGGAAATGGGAGGAACGGGAGACGAGTCAGGAATTTAATCCCACGTCCCCAGAGCAAGGAAGGACCAGTCTGAGCAGCACATGGGCTTTAAATATTCACTGGCTTCAAATAAGACCTGCAAAAAAACCCCCAGAAACCTCCAGTGGATGGTCTGGGAATCAAAGGAGTAGCTTGGCGATTAGAATCCTGGAATCCTGGAATATCCAGAGCTGGAAGGGACCCAGAAGGATCAGGGAGTCTGACTCCCCGATCACACAGGACAACCCTCAGGGTGGCCCTTGCTGCTCTGTGCCCAGCTCAGAGTCCAGGTAGTGCCTCATGCCGGAGCCAAGCCCATCCCAGAGCCGAGGCAGCCGGAATGTGCTCCTTTGGGATGCCTCCAGCGGGACTCTCCGCCGTTCCCACCCCCCTCCAGTGATGTCCTGCCAACATCTGAACCCTCTCCCAAGGACATTCCAGGTGGAGCTGGGAGCTGCACGTAACCCAGGGCTCCCTGCACGCTCCATTCCAAGTTGCTGTTACTCAGAATTTTCCCAAGCTTTCGGCCATTTGGGATGAAATTTTCCATCTGGTGCCTCTGGCTCCGCTTGGACTTTCGGGAGTGTTTCAGCTCCAAGGAACCAGTGGGAGCTGAGGGGAAGTTTATGGGGAATGTGTGTGTGTGGGGGGGTTTTGTCCAGCTTTTAAATGCCCTCCTTGGCTTCACTGAGAACTTTGGGGGGTTCCCACATTGATCCAGGGATTGGGAATTTGCCTGGGAAGTTCTGATTGATCAGCGATTCTCTCCAAGTCGTTGCTTATTAAATGAAATGCTTATTAAAATGTAGTATTAAATAATGTATTAACAATAGAGATAATGATACATAGAAGTTAGTAATAGAAATAATAAATTAAAAAATAAGAAATAAAGAATTGTATTCTGAATAAATACAATTAAAGTATTACTCAGTTATTCCAGAGGGGAGGAGAACACGGTGCTGAAATCCAACAGCCCATTCCCAAAGCAAATGCTGTTTGCAGAGGAACTGTAACTAATATACAAATATATTTATATTATATGTAATTTATATTTTTATGCTTAGAGTGAATTTATATCTAATATGTATTTTAATGAATTTACACCTAATATATCCTTATAGTGAATTTATATCCAATATACTGACACTTACAGTGAGTTCCTGTGAAACATGTAGAGGTACACAGACAGATACAAATCTCCACTTGCTAAAGGGGACAAGGAGGAGATTCCAGAAGGGAGGAGAACTCTGTGCTGCCATCAAAGGGCCCACCAGTGCCCTCCCCAGAGGTCCCTGCCCTCCCCCGGGCGTTCCCAACTCACGCTGCCCGCAGTAGGTCCCGGTGTAGCCCTTCTGGCACAGGCACGACTCGTCGCTGCAGCTGCCCCCGTTCATGCACCTCACGTTGCAGGTCTGGACTGGTGGGGAAGAGCAGGGGAAACATCACCCAGGGAATTTCACACACACACACATCACCAAAATGCCAGGGTAGGAACCCGCTCCTGTGGGATGGACGGGCTGGCCCAGAAGGGAAAAGCCGGATTGAAAGGGGATGGTTCCTTCTGGTTAAGCACACTGATTAAAATCGTGGAATATCTTGGGAAGGGACCCCCAGGGATCGTCCAAATCCAACTCCAGGCCCTGCCCAGGACACCCCAACAATCCTCCCCTGTCCCTCAGAGCGTTGTCCAAACGCTCCTGGAGCTCTGGCAGCCTTGGGGCCGTGCCCACTGCCCTGGGGAGCCTGGGCAGTGCCCACCACCCTCTGGGGGAAGAACCTTTTCCCTGAGATCCATCCCAACCCTCATTCCACAGAATCCAAAGGCACCCATCCTTTCACCTCATTAAGGAATCCACCCCAATTAAACATCTCCATCTTCATCCTTCCTCCAGGACCTCCCACCATAGCCCCGGAGACGGTCAGTGAGGGCAGAATTCCTGGTATCTCCCTTTCTTTGAGAACTCTCTGGCTTTGAACAAGTTTTTCTTTTAGATACTCCACTTTTCAAAGATTTCCATACCCTTTTTAAATTATTATTTCACATTACTCCTTCCCTTTAACACTTTTCAAACTTTTTCAAGCCTCGTGAGGTGTTTGGAGGGGGGATAGAATTTCTTTGGTGGAGGAAACCCATCGACTTTGAAGACGTTTATCATCCTTTTTACAGTCACTACATGGCCTTGTTGGTGACATTCATGTACAAGTGGGGTGTTTTTTTGCAGAAATCTGCAAAGAAAAGCACGTCCCATCTGTTCTTCCATGTGAGAGCTCAGCTCTCACACCGGATTATGACCCGCTGGATGTGACTAACGCACTGGAGGAAAACAATAGCAATAAATAACTTGGGAAGTTTCATCCTGCTCTAGACACAAAGCCACTGTTGGGCTCTAAGCGTTTCATCGTTGCACAGCTTCGGAGGAATGTGGTGTCCAAGCAGAAGAGCTCCACGCACACACACACACACAAAAAATGAGCTTTCCTGCTAAACACGGAGCTACAAACTCCCTGGAACAACACATTCCCCCTTTGGTAAGATGTCACAACTCCAGCTGCAAGTGCCTGAGGTCAGAGCGAATCATGTGAAAACTGTTTTTCACATAAAAAAAAAAAAAAAAAAAAGGCATGTAGAGCAGAGCTCGTGTCTGCCAGCGACAGGAGGGGCCGTGCCTTGGCAGCTCCGGGGGCTTGGAGAAGGGATGCGTCTCCTCCGTGCATCCAACACCACTTCCAAGCAGGGAAGAGCTGCCTGTCCAGGAGGTAGCAGGACTCAGGAGTGTCCAGCAGGGATAAGGAAGCGTTTGCTGCCCGGCTCAGGGGAGCTGTGGAAGGCGGGAGGGCAGGGATGGGAAGGCTCCGGGCTCCGCGCTCGCCGCACGCGCCGCGCGTTTCATCCCGGCCGGGGTGGTTTGAATTAGTCACGATGTCTCCTCGTCTTCCTCCCGCTCCTCTGGCCAGGGATCAGGCCAAATTTAGATGGAAGCTTAATCCTTGAGGAAAACCGAGCCGGGGGCTTCAAAGCACGGCCCGGATTGTCAGACACGAGGTCGGTCTCTCGGGGAAAAAGGCCCCGGTTCCGGCACATGCTTCCCCTACAGCCCTCACCTCAATCCCTCAGCCCTGGGAAAGCAATCACAGCCAGAAATCTGGGAGGGCTGCCCAGGGACACGGGGAGCTCGGAAGTGTCTGTCTGTCAGGGCTGTCCATCTGTCAGGACTCTTCCTTACACAGCCCCAGCCTCGCGGTCAACGCGGGCTGCGAGAAATTCGGGCTCTGGGTATAAGAAGAGCCCTGACGCCCATCCAGAAACTTTCCAGCTCATTGGCAAAGGCCGTTCCAGCTCCCATTTCTCACCCCAAAGCCCTGAGGTCCCGTCACCGTCTGATTTATCACTGACTGCCACAATGGGTTGGGTGGGAAGGGACCTTGAAGCCCATCCAGTTCCACCCCCTGCCACGGGCAGGGACACCTCCCACTATCCCAGGTTGCTCCCAAGCCCTGTCCAGCCTTGAATAGTCCAAGGCTGGCCCTGTTCAACCCCCCCTGAGGATCTGGAACGCAGGAGAACCCTCTTTCCACCAGGAATTTCAAAGCCTGTTGTGCTTTGTCAGGATTTTCCAGGGCAGCAGAGGTCGAAGTTGTCGGAAGAGGAGAACGACAGCTCTCCCTGGTTAACTTTTCCCGTGGTTGGATTGGGCTGGATTAGTTCTCCAAGCGCTTTTGAAGGCTCAGGGGCTGCAGCTGCTCTGCCAGAGGAGTTTGCAGGCAGGTTTCCTCTCTCCTCACACACTCCTGCATCTAAACAGCCACTTGCAAACGACTCCTAAGATGTCTTTACTCCCCAGAGTAGGAAACCCGGCTTTTTTATGACACAGCAGAGTGGCCTTCCTTGCCTCTGGAATGCACAGCCTGTCTGCTTTACCCCCCTTGAAGAATTCCTGACAAATACAGCCCCAAACATCCCCTCAATGAATCCCAGATTGGAGCCCCTGCAGAGGAACCCACCCCCCCCCCCCCTTGGAAATCCACCCCAGGCTCCCGGGAATGCCAGGCCTGTGCCCAAATGTATACACTGCTCACAGCATTCCTTGCATTCCTCCCTGATTGCTTCCACATGGACCCCTCTGCTCCAGACTCCCGAATTTCTCGGGCTCCAGCACCTTCCCCTCCCAAAGGTTCTGCCGGCACCCACCAGGCCCTGGTGCTTTCCCTGGGGTTTATTTCCAGGGATCTCTGCAGACAAAACGCGGCGCTTTGGGAGCGGATCCTGGGAATTTCCTCCTTCCAGTCCCACCCTGAGTGTGGTTTTGAGGCTTGGGGTGGGGGGCAGTTCTCTGGCCTTCCATCAGATGCCTGCAAGTCACTTCATTAACAATAGCTCGTCACCAGCTGGGCAAATAATGGAAAATGCGCTTCTGGGTTGTCTCTTTGCCATCTGAGACCTCAAAAGGCTCGATAAAATCCCATTTATTGCTGGATTTGACACGGGGCATCAGGAAAATCACCCTCCCTGAAGCAAAACTCTGAGGTTTTTTGCTTGCAGGGGTTGTGTTTTGGTTTTTTTTGGCTGGTGGGATTGAGGAGCGTTGTCACATACGGATGGACTGAGCATAAAAATGGTCCCCCAGTGGTGTTGCTGCCCCCATTTAGGGATCTAGAGTGCAGGAAAATCCTCACCCACGCCTGAAAATCCCAAGTGGGAACATCCCAAGTGGCAACTGGTGGCCATCGACCTCTGTTATGTGATTTATTGGCTCGTTTCCAGTCTCCGCCGTAACTCCCAGGTCCTTCCCAGCAGTGGGAAAAGGGCACAGAGGAGCAATAACTCCTTTCCATCAAAAAAAAAAAACCCTCTGAACTATCAGGATTTGGACCCTGGGCAATCTCCACCCATCCAAACCACAGCCTGGGAAAAGCTTCATCATTTTTCCATTGGAAAAAGAAGATATTTATTTGATTCCCAAAAGCAGGGATTGACTTGATTCCACTTCTAAGAGCGGCCAGGCTGGATGGCTCCTTCCCTGCCCTGGGATGCGCTTCCTGAGCTGCATCCCGGCGGGTTTTTCATCCCAGAGGAGCAGAATTCCCAAGCGAGGTGACAATTTCCCCTCCAGGCCTTAGGGGGAAATGAGGACCCTCAGTGGGGGGGGGGAGGAAACGCCACCAAAAACCCACCATAATTTGTGACCTCCGAGAAAAAAACCCCCCGATACTCGAGGTGCCGAGAGAAAGTTCTTTTCCCTTTTAATAGCGAGCACAAGTCCCAGGAGGCAGGAGGGTCCCCAGGGTGTTCTCTTACCTCCGGCTGAGCCACAGTTGGGAGAGAGTTGCCCGTTGGAGCACGTGCACATGTTGGGCCGTGAGCAGAATCCGTCGCCGCAGGAATTCCTGCAAATGGCTGGGAAGGAGGGAAGGACGCGGCCATCAGCGCCACGGGCCGCTCCGGGAGCTCCCAGGCGGGGGATTTGGCCGCCAGAAGGACGGGAATTCGTGTCCTGGGAGAGGAATAACTCGGGGGAAGGGTTCCCCCCACCCCCCGTCCGCCTTCCTTTCGCCACAGCCTGGCAGGTCCTGCCACCGCTTCGGTTTTTCGGCCGCGTTTTGCTGCTCGTGGGGGTCGAGGAGCTGAAACGTCCCCTCCAAACAAGCAGCTCCCGAAATAACTCGCCCAGGAGCCTCATCTCCCAAAGGCAGGCGCCCAAACTGCCCAGGAACAAGGAGCAGAGGGGGCTGAAATGGGGCTGGAAATCCAATCTGATCCCGTTAAACGGCACCGGGTCGGAGCCGCCCCGGTTTAAATCAGGAGCGGGAGAGAACTCCCAGGAATCTGCTGCTCCTGCCCCTGTGGGTGGTGAAACTCCCCGTCACCTCAAGTGTGAGCTGTTCCCCCCTTCCCAGAGCTGCCAGGGGAGCGGATACTCCGGGATACTCACGGACAATGCACTGGTTCCCTCCGGGCAGCGTTTTCCAGCCGGGGCAGCAGTAGGAGTGGAACCTGGAGCCACAGACGTTGGGCCTGGAAAGGAAAAGCACAGTGGGTTTTCCCTCCGCTTCTGGGCAGTGCCAGGGGCTGAATCCAGCTGTAGCAGGGCTGAAGGACAGCAGGGAATGGCTCCTCCCGGCACATTTCCCTGGCAAACGGGCCGAGCCTTGTTTAATTCCCACCGAATTTTAACAACTGACTCGTGCCCTGGTGCGCAGAAAGCTCTGGGTTAAAGGCTCGGGCTGAAAAGCTCCGAAAGGGTTGGTTGATCTCTTTGGGTTGGTGTGGGTTTTTTTTTCATCCTGATTCATCCCTGATTGTCCAAATCAACAAATGAATCTCATTTTCCAGGGGTTTTCCAGCCTCCCTCTACTTCCCTGTTTTTCTGCCACTAGCAAGGAGCACAGCTCAGTTCAGAGCAGAAATTTTAACTAATATCCACATATATTTATATTATATATATATCTTTAAACTCGTAGTGAATTTATATCTGACATAGATTTATAATGAATTTATATCTATTTCTACTTACAGTGAAATTATATCTAATACATATTTATAGGGAATCTCTAATTTCAGGTCCTGAAGGTTTCAGCACAGGGATGGCACCAACCACCCAAGAACATTAATTTGTAATATTAATGCACCCACAGTCACCCAGGGTACCTCAGGATCCCTCAAACCTCGGTGGAGATTAAAGAATATGCCAGAGCCATTTTATCAGGCAAAAGACTAAGGGGAGTTTGGGGTTTTTTTTGGGGGGGAGGGGTTGGCCAAAATCAGTGAAGGAAGAGGAATCTGGCACCAATCCCGTGGATGGAGACAGAAGTTGAATGAAATCGATAAAAAAGGGGAGTGTTTTTAATTCTGGTGGCAAATCTCAGCTCCTTCTAAAAGAGATTCAGCCAAGGATCCCACTCAGCTCCGTGCAGGGATCCTGGGAGAAGTCCTGGGCACCCTCTTCCACAGAGGGTGAGGCTCCAAGATCCCAATTGTTCCTCCCCAAACTGGCTGGCCTTTTCTAAGCATGTGCTAAAAATTAGCAAGAGTTTCCAAACAAACCACGGGGAGAATCCAGTTTGAATGGGCTGAGATTAATGGGGTGTCCCAGGAATGACCTGGAGGGAGAATGGAATTGGATTCCAAAGCAATAACTCAGCGAGGAGAACGGAGTTTTGTAAGGGAAAATAAAAATAAATAACATCTCCCGCGGATTTGTGACCAAAACGCTTTTAAAAATGAGCAGGCTGGGAAATACGAGCTGGAATCCCATCAGCAAGAAGGTGGGGATAAAAAGGATTGGCGTGGAATTATGGAGTCCTGGAATGGTTTGGGTGGGGAGGGACCTCAAAACCCATCCAGTGCCACCCCCTGCCACGGGCAGGGACACTTCCCACTATCCCAGCTTGCTCCAACCTGGCCTTGGACACTTCCAGGGATGGGGATGTAACACTCGGTCCCAAATTAAAACACCAAGAGGGTTTTATAACCCTCCTGACTCTCAGCTTTGCTTCCCTTGCTACCGAGGGGGTCTTTATCCAGAGTGGATGCAATCCCAGGAGCGTTTTTCCATGGTTGTGCTGCAGGGATGGTGCCAATTCCCCCAGGAATCCCTGAAAAGGCTGGAAGGGCTCAGCTGCTGAAGAGAACGATTCGAATGAGGGGAACAAACGAGGTGCTAAGGGAGGACAGAGGGAAAAGCAGCACTGGCCGTGCCCCGTCCTCTTCGCCCATTTAAATGAACAATGGGACTGGAGGGGGGGGATGAGCAGGGAAGGAGCCAGCAGGAATTTCAATGGTGGCACCGAACGCTGCCCTCTGGCAAGTGCCTCCATCTGAGGCTCAGCAGGCTCAGATTCCAGCCCCCCCCCCCAAAAAAAAAAATGGTCAAAATCACCCCGAAGTCACCCCAAGTCGAGTCACTCTGAGTTTCCTGCTCACCCAACACACACACACAGGGCTTTGCCCACTGCCCCAGCCACGGCAGACAACTCCCAGCTGGAGTGAAGTCCCCAAATCCTCCCCAGAAAGCTCAGCCCAGTCATTAATTGGTGGAACAAGCAGCGTCCCGGGAGCACTTCCCCTCCCACGGCTAATGAACCCCTGGCTGCGCGGAGTGGGAGTTTTCCAGACAGCAGGAGCAGCAGCCCAGGATTTGTCTCCCCTGTCACGGGCAATCAACGCACCTCAGTGGTCACCAGCCTTGCAAAGTGGTATTTCCACTCCTTAAATTACAGGAAGACAGAAATAAATGAAAACTGGTGGATTGCCAGGGCTGGGATGGTTGGGGGGGGCGGGCGGGGGGAACTCTCAGAGATGTTCTGGGCTGCTCAGGGGTTTGCTGGCCTGGCTGCTCCTGCATCCTCCTCCTCGCTGGCCTCATTCAGCACGTTAATTCAGGAAGAATTCACTGCTTTGGGACAATTTCCCGCTCTTCTCACCGAGCGGAGAGACCCTTTTCCAGTGGCCGAGACTGCCTGAGCCGTAAACCTGGAATCGGCTTCGCTTGGGCGCTCCGAGGGCCAGCAAATGCTGTTCCCAACTCATCGCCTTCTGCCTGGAAAAGGTTTGGACGGATCTCTGCTGCCCGAGCCTGGGGAGCCTTTTCCTGGTTAATCACAGCCATCCTTCCCTTTCCCTCCCTCTTGCAGGTTCCTCCCTCGAGGAGAACAAGTCCCAGTTTCAGGGTGGACACCCCCGGGAACTCAACAGCTCCGTTTTGGGGAACTCGGGCTCGGTTAATAAAAGCCTCGTTTGCTTTTTTTCCCCCCGGGCCCCAGATGGGAGTCAGGCAAGTGACCAAACCCAAATTCCTTCTTCTTCCAAGTGTTTCAAACAAAACGCTCCGTCAAATCCGCCCCCTTGCCAAAGCACAGCCGTGCGGGCGATGGCGAGGCTGGAGCTCCGCGAGCGGCAGCTTTCCCGGGATCCTGAGGGTTCCAGGATGAGAAATCACCGACTGCTTTGGGTTGGGAGGGATCTTAAAACTCAGCCCTGTGGGCAGGGACACCTCCCACTAGCCCAGGTCGCTCCAACCTGGCCTTGGACACCGCCAAGGATGGGGCAGCCACAGCTTCTCCGCCCAAGCTGTGCCAGGGCCTTCTCACCCTCCCAGCCAGGAATTCCTTCCCAATATCCCACCTAAATCCCTCCCTTTCTAGTTCAGGACCATTGCCCCCGGTCCTGTCAATACCTGTCTGTGTAAAAAGTCACTCTCCACGTTTATAACCCTGTTAATTATCCAGCCACGAACCCAACGACCAAGAGATGAGACACTTCTCATCCAGGCCTCAAAATAGGTAGGAAAGATTCCCGTCGGGCTGGATTAGGGGAAATGTGGCCACCAGGTCCAGGGGGAGCCACTTCTCCCTCTCCTGCTTGAGCACAATCTCCCAAATCCTGTTCCCCAAAGCAGCCTCTCAGGAATAAGTGCAAATCCCACTGATTTCAGTTCCTTCTGGTTCTAAAAACTGGGCTTTAAAGGTGCAGATCCCTATCCACTATCCCAGGTTTCTCCAACCTGGCCTTGGACACTTCCAGGGATGGGGCAGCCACAGCTTCTCTGGGTAACCTGTGCCAGGGCCTCCCCACTGAGAGATGGAATTCATGTTTTTAATGATTATTCTTCAGTTTCATAAAAGAAATGAAGCAGAACAGTCTTACAAAGGCTCTATAGGGTTTGGAATTCCGGCTGCTTTGGTCGATGCCCAAGTTCAAGCCGAATAATCCTCCCAGTTTTCTGTGTTATATGTTTTTTTTAAGCAAAGGGGGTCTCTAAAATCTGCTGGGCACCTTTTCTTTGTCAATAATGGGTTTTTTTTTTCCCCCCCCTTGATCCAGATCTTCACACATCTTTATGTGAGAGGTTGGTGGGGAAAATCTGCCCCCTTATTTGTGCACATTTAAATTCACGCCCTGGAGATCAGCAAGGGGACACTGGGAAGACTTTCCTTGGGGGGAAAAAAAGACTGAAAATCCAACTGATTCCCAGGAACTGCCCTAACACTTCCATTTGGAAAGCAGCATCACCGACTCCTCCATCTTTATTCCCCCCCCCCCTTTAAACTCTGAAATAATAAATCGAAATTATAAACCCAAACTCCAAATACAGGCTTTAAAACTTCCCGACAAACCCACATAACCCCTTCACTTCCCTGCCAGACAATCCCTTCCCATGCCAATACCCCTCCTTGATGTCTCCTGCCTGGGCCAGAAGTCCGAGATCGACCGTTTCAGGACACAAATCAAGAACACACAAGGAAAAACTGAGGAACAAAAGTCTCGAGTCAGTGGGTTCGCAGCTGCCTCCCGAGTTCGGTTCCTGCTGTTGTTTTGTAGGATCTCATCTCTGGCTCTGGGGGTGAACTTGAGGTGTTGTGTGTGTGGAGGACCTGGAGCTGGAAGCAGCTGGAATGCGCTCAGGGTGTGGATCACAGGGACAGAAACTCCAGTTGCACCTTCAGTGAAGGAAATTTTGTGTATTTTGCCTAATTGGCCTTTTTTTTTTTTTTTGGAGCATTTCAATTGCTGCAGTGAAAGGGTCTCTTGCACCAGTAATTAAAGGGGGTCTGGCTGCCTAAATTAAGTGAAGGATTGGGACATTCCAGATCTGATTGAGGAGATCAGATCTCCAGGCTCTGACTGCTTGGGGCAGTGCAAGGGCTCTGAGGGGCAGGGTGGGGTTGTTGGAAAGGTTGTTGTGAAGGAAACTACAATTCCTGCTGGTCCAAAAAAAAAACCCCAAACCTCTTCGGGATTCCTGGGCTAAGATTCTGGCGGAACTGAAACGTCAGGGGTGGACTTGGAGGCTGCTGGAAATCACCTGTGGAACGTCTCAGGTACCTTTCTCAGGTACAGCCTCGATTTAAACATCATCCCAGAGCCAGCTCCAGTTGAACCTGGTGCCCAGAATTCCCACTTTTGCCTCTCCACTGCTCAGGGAGGGGATGGAGAGTTCCCCCCACACACACCCCCCTCAGCTCCTGTTCTGCAGTTCCTCCCCTCTCCATTCCCTGGCGTAAAGCTGGAAAATAAGGAGGTGTCCAAAAGCTGCAGTTTGGAAACTCCTCGTGCTCCCCTCTCCCCACAGTGGATTCAGACACCTCAGTCCCTTTCCACCAGCCAGAGGCACAACAAATGCCTCCCCAAACCTCCTCTCCCCCAATCCATCTTCTCAATTGCAGTGGCCGTTTCGTAATTAATGGGCTTGACATAATTAGTTGTGCTTAAAGTCAGGGCCATAGCTGAGCCTTTTATTCTCCCCTGAAAAAAAAAAAAAAAACAGGCAGCCAGGAACTTACAGGAAATCTGTGGTGCCAGCAAAGAGCTCAGCTGGCTGCAGACTAATCATCTTTGCTTTCCCCTTTGTTAAACACATTCCTGCTCTTGGAAACTGTTCAATAGTTCATTAAACTAATAATCCCATTCAAATCCTGCCTCGTAAATGGATTTGTCAGGGCCCTTCCCTTCAGGAGACGGTCATTTCAAATTGTCCCCCCTCTAATGAGTTCAAGGGCAGATTAAATGGGGGCTTTGGCCGTGATTTGTTGCTCCACGTTGCTTTATTAATGGCTATTTGCAAAAGCATTGGTGGATAAGAGGCTTGTTCGGTTTGTGTTTAGGCCATGCTTGGCATTTATTTCATACTTTCCCCCCTTTGTTGAAGGGGGGCTGGGATGGGAACTGAGCTCCAAATAAACAGATTTCCAGCAAAAACACACCCAACCTCTCGGCCTGAACTGCTGAAGCCTCTTCTACCAACAGTTCATCGACAACTGCCCAAACACCAGCAAGAGCTGGAGTTACTGGAGAGCAGGAAACGCCCCAGTCCTGGAAGCGTCCAAAGCCAGGTTGGAGCAACCTGGGCTGGTGGAAGGTGTCCCTGCCCTTGGCAGGGGGTGGCACTGGGTGAGTTTTGAGGTCCTTTCCAACCCAAACCACTCTGGGATTCTGTGAAAGCCTCAGGAAGTCGTTTGTAGGAGCAGAATTAATTTCTCTGATTTAAGAGAAACTGAAGGAAGATATTCAATTATTTTTTGGAGGGGGGGCTGATTCTTCCAGGGTTGGTATGAAAAGCCCTATAAAGACACCTGGGTCTCACTTCTCTGTGCAGTTCTGGTGTGATTCTTCTCTTTTCTTGTTCAAACCCTGGCATAACCCAATTTGGAGATGGAGGGAATTTTGTGTCTCCACCCACCCAAGAGGTGGAGGCACAAACAATAAATCACAGGATCATTAAGGCTGGAAAACACCTCCGAGACCATCGAGTCCAACCCTTAAATCAGGACAGGAGAGCAAAAGCCCAAAATGGGAGAGCAAAACCCCACAGTGGGAAAGCAAAACCCCACAATGGGAGGAAAAAAAACCCGCAATGGGAGAACAAAACCAGATCCTGTCAAGACTGGGGACTGTCCCTGGAGTCCCTGGGTGGGTCTGTCTGTCATCAACCATCCTGGGAGCAAACTCACTCCTGCCAGGGACAAAATGCTCCATTAACACCTTAAAAGGCTTTGAGATCTGGAAGGTCTGGGAGTGCACAAAAAGGAAAATTCTCACTGACTCGCAGGGTTGGGGTTTTTTTTCAGGGAACAAACAGAACAGAGCTCCAGAAACCCTGAGGAGAAGGTTCCACACAGGAGAAAAAGCACAGAAGTCGGGGCTCTGAGCTGCCTTTCCCTCTGCTCAGACCCGAGTTTTGAAGGTTCCCAGGGTTGGTGGTTGGGGATGGTGGCCCAGGGCTCACCGAGGAACCCGCCAGTTCAGGCCCACGTGACACTAAGCCCGGCCTAATTCCTGTTCTACTTAATTCCAGCTCGTGCAAGAGCCTAAGGAAGTCTGAGGAGCAAAGCTGTTTCAGCTGAAGGCTGGACTGGAGCTGGTTGATCCCCCCTGGAGGAGAAAGCTGCGGGTCTTTGAGAGCGAGCGCCAAAGCCAACGTTGGAAAGGGTGTCACCAACTATTAAACAGACACCGGATAAACGTCAGCAGAGCGTGAGTGGTGTGGCTGCAGATGATCCCACGAAAGGCAGGGCTCAGGAGAAGGCCCCCACACGCCCACACTGCAAAATCACCCCCCAATTTAAAGAGGTGATCCGACCTTTCTTTGCCTTTCAAGCCGCACCGAGAAAACTCGATGGTCCTTTAATTGCCTTTGCGCCGAAACCTCGGGTCTGATCATCCCAAAGAGAGATTTCCCAGCAGCAAGGAATCCTGACACCTTAAAGCAGCAAAACCCAGCTCAGGGAGGGTTCCACAAAGGCTGGAAAACACCCCCCAGGATCCCCAAGTGCGGCGTTGATGTTGATCCGCCACAGCTTCGACTCTCCGGAATTGGTTCCAAAGGCAAGAGCAGCAAGGACGAGGGATCAGCACAGTTTGGGGGGATTCCACAGCAAAAAGCGCTGGGATTTTTAACCCTGCAGGAGATGGCTCTCACTGGCTGCCAGAGCCACCTGTAGGTGCTTTCTAAGCCCAGCAGAACGCTCTTTCGAACGCAGCAGGTTTCGCGCCGCAAGCGGTGTTGGTGCCTTGGAAAACCGGGATTTTTAAAGAGAGGGATCGCTGAGGGGCTGGAAATCCTGAGGTCTGGCCACGAAACCATCAGGGCCACTCAACAGGGAGCATGGGAAGTGCCTGGGGCGGGAGCTGCAGCCACTCCAAGCTTTGCCGGCTCCCCCTGCGTCGCCCACCACGAATCCCTCCCCTCGAATCCCTCCCCTCGGAACGAGCCGGCTCTCCCCAGGGCCGGGCAAACAATGCATCTTCAGTTGTCTTAAATTAGAGCTGCCCAGACTTCCTCACACAGGCCTTGCACTTATCCCAGTGGGTGTGGGGGGTGTTTTTTTTTTGTCTCTTTTCCTCCAGCCGTTGTTCCACGGGGCATGAGGAAAGCGGGAGGAGGGAGGGAGGAGTGTGGTCCTCAGCTCCCTGCAGGGGCCTGGGAGCCAGACAACTGAGAACTTGCCCAACCAATCACTTGGTGTCGTTTTACTTCAATCTTGGGCCATGTCTGATGTTTCAAGGGTTTTTCAGAAGGAATTTCTGACTCGGGAGTCTGGCCTTCGTTTTTTTAAAAGCCCACTTGGGGATTTGGGCTCTTAAGACTCACCAGAAATCAAAAAGGGTTTTAAGCTGTAAACAATTTTTGGCACCAGGGCCAAGAGAAGGCCACTGGGCACCAGTGACCTTTTCTTTTGGGTGCTGTGAGCAATGGAAACATTTCTTTCCTTGCTCTGCCCTTCCTTTTTCTTCGCAGGGCGGCGTGAGACAACATTATCCGTGCCCACAGCAACTCCTTCCCGTCCTTCCCACCCCCCGCCACGGGCTCAGGAATCAGCCACACACAGCCCAGGGTGAACCAGAGGCTCTGGATCTGCTAAAACCATCCTTCTCAAGCAACAGCCTTCCCTCCTTTTAGTCACAGACCCGTGGGAGGGCTGAAGGGACCTCTGGAGAGGATCAGCTCCAACGTCCAACAGCCATGAAGATTTTGGGGACGATTTCTGCGAGGGATGAGGAGCAGCAAAAGTGATGGGGCAGACACAGGGTGTCCCCGCCCCGGGAGTGAGCCAAGGGCTGCTGTGGGGAGCTGCTTTTGGAGAAGCCCAAATCCCAGGAGGGCGGTTTTCCGCCTTTCCCGAGCGCCGCGGGAAGGGGAGGCCACGCGCGTCGGAATTCCGGGAGCGGGTTCCCCGCGGCTGGGGCCAGGCTCTGAGCTCCAGCTCCGGCCCAAAACACGGCACATTTGCCTGCCTGGGCTCGAAGCTCAGCTCTCCAGCCCGTTTTCAAGCCACGTTCCCAGCGAGAGCCGAGGACTCTGGCACGGCCCCGGGGCCCCGCGCGTGGATCACGTTCCGCTCCGGCCCTGCCCACTGACACAGGAACACTTTCCAGGAACCGCGGCCAGACAGACTTAAAATAACCCAGAGCCCACACCGGGGCCAGGAACCATCTTGAGAGCAGGAAACACAGCCCAGCTCCAGCACAGGGAGCCTCTGGCCGAGCCCTGTCTCCCTCCTCAGGTGGAAGGCGGGTTCTCGCCCTGATTTGTCCCCAGATGAGCCCACGAGGCACGACAAGGGACCGAGGGACACCTTCCCCTCAGAAACATCTCTCAGGGGCAACAACCTCCCGGTCCAGCCCACAGCCAGTCCCAGCAGAGCCAAAGGCAACTCCGGGGGCAAATCCCGAGGTGACAACATCCCTGCCAGTGATGTGGAAAACCCAATCCCAGCCATCACTGCACGTGGTTTGGGTGGGAAGGGACCTCAAAGCCCACCCAGTGCCATCCCCTGCCGTGGGCAGGGACACCTTCCACTAGCCCAGGGTGCTCCAACCTGGCCTTGGACACTTCCAGGGATGAGGCAGCCTGTGCCGGGATCTCCCCGCCCTCCCAGGGAAGACAAACACCAGGATCCAACTCCCTCCCGAGCTCGGGGAAAGGCAACAACCCGACAACAACCCAGGACATCAAACTCACCCTCGTAGAGAGTCTTGGCCTCTCCTCCTCACTCTGCTCGGCGGCCTCTCCTCGTAGCCCCCGAATCTGTCGGTCTGCGCGTCCCCCTCGAACTGCGCCCGGGCTCGTTGCAGGCACATCACCGCCGTCCATCCCAGCACCAGCCTGGCCAGCCACAAAACCCCCATGACGGCCCAGAGATCCCTCGAGTCCCCCCCGCTCCCCCGAAAGCTTCTTCCAGCCGCAAGGGTCTCTCTCTCTCTGTCCCCGCTGCCTCGGCCGAGGGTGGATTTCGGCGGCCGCCCCTGAGCGCCGAGGGGCCGTCCTGCCCTTCCCGTTCTGGAGGGGAAAGAGAGGGGGGGAAGGAAAAAAAAAGACAGGCAGGTGTTCTCAAGGGCTTTCACACACCTCTGGAATCGCCCCGCTCGACTCTCACGGTCCCACCCAGTTTGGCTCCCACCGCGGTTCCCAACCCCTGCGCTGCCGAGTCCTCCTTCTCCCGAGAGCTGGAGACCAAGGGAAGATGCCCAAGAGTCTCCCAGGTATTTTTCCTGCCCTCCTGGTGGAGCAACCCAGAGTGGGAAAAGCCCACCGAGCAAGGGAAGAACTTCAGGAAAGAGCAGGTCCAATTTATGGACCATCTTCCCAAGCTCTGTTTGATCCCACTGGACTCCAGGCAGGCCACGGCTCGGAGATCCCTTTCCAGCTGCTGGAAAACGACCTCCAGGATCATTCTGGGTGGCTGAGGGGAATGCTCTGCTGGGAAACCCATCAGAGGGACATGCACACCATGGTGGGCTGGAGTGAGATGGAAAACCACGAGCTGGGAGCAGGGAATGGAGATGCCTCAAGCTGAGCCTGGATTCCATGAAGAGGGAAGGGACAGAGGAGAAGGTGGACACGCTGGAGGGATGGAGAAGAGCTCCTGAGCTGGGACAGGCAGCTGAGAGGCATGAGGAGAGGATGATACAGGTCCAAAGCCTCTGTGGAGCCCTGGAATTGTCCAAGGGAGGCAGGAAGGAGACCCCTCGCCCCTCTGGCTGTGGAAAAAGCTTGGAATGAGCACAGCTTGCCCAAGCTCCAGAGCCTGGGAGATGGACACAGCTGGGCAGGGGCCAGATCCAGAATCGGGCCTCAAGGACAGGTCTTCAGCCCCCAGAGGCTTTTGGCGAAGAGCAAACCCTTTCCTGGGAAAACAGGGGCACGGCAAGGGGGTCCCGTGGGCAGAGAAGGGGAGAAGGAGCCCTGGGTGGGCTTAGTCCTGACATCCTGGCTCCGGGGGGCTCTGGGGTGAAGGAGAACAGCCCTGGGAAGGGGGTGCAGACCCTGGCACAGCACTGACCACCCGCCCCTTCCCCACAAGAGCCACGGGGACATTCAGTGACTCCCTGGGGTGGCCACTGTGAGCTGGGGGGCCGGAGTGGGGTGTGGGGAGCAGGGAGGGGGGCGAGGAGAAAACCCGAGGCAAAGGCTCTGCAAAGTGGGTCACGCTCCCCACTCTGCACCCCCTTCTCCTCCCCCTCATCCCCATCACCCCCCCCCATTCCCAAATTTCCCCCTGTGGAAGCGGGGCTGGGGAGCCCATCCGTCCTCCTCCTGCCCGGCAGCAGGGTCAGGATGCATCTCTCACCTTCAGCCCCTCTCCCCCACCCCAAAAATAAAATCTGGTCTTTCAGGGAGGCAAATCCTCCTGGCTCTCCCTTCTCCAGCCCGGAGTGGAAACAATCTGGAGCTGCGAGAGGCCCTGGGAGCAGCGTCGGGGAGGGAAAGGGCCCCCGAGCCCCCCCCGGCTGTCCCCCCTCTGCTTTGCCACAGCAGCTTTCCCGTTCCAGCCCAGCCTCGAAGCAGGCACAAAAAAAAAAATAATTAAAAATTAAAATCGGCCCAGATTGATTTTACGTGCCTGAACCATTAAAAAAAAATTTTAAAAAAAAGGGTTAAAAAAGAAAAAGTATTTAAAAAAAAGGAATTAAAATCACATTTCCCCTCCCTGCTTTCCCAGCTGGGAACGTCTCAGCTCCAGAGGGCAAGGGATTTTATTTTTTTTTTCCAGGCTCTAATATTTCAGTGAATGAGAGGGGAGAGTGGGAAAGGGAAAGGCAGGGTTGGGAGACAAAGAAACTGCCCTTCCTGCAGCCCTGAAAACTCTGACTTGGCCTGTCTGGGGTCCCCGGTTATCCCAGCGACACAAAAGGGAGAGTGTTCCCTCTGCCAGAGGTACGGGATAGATTGGGGAGGGGGGGATGTGGAGGTGGAACAAAAAAAGAGATAAAAAGCATGAATAAAGTTTCTGCACTGCAGAAATTTCAGGGCGAGAAAGTCCAGCTGCTTCCATTCCCTCCCGGAGAACTGGGAATGCTGAGAAATGATCGATCCGCGACTCCCGAGAGCGCCCGCACAAGCCTTTGCCGAGAGCGCGTGGAAAAGCCCTTTACACCGGCAAGACAGTTAAAATTTAAATAACAACGACGGCGACGGCAAAGAAAAAAGAGAGGAAAAAAAAAAAAAAAAGAAGGCTCCGAAGTTCTTTTTCAGCGCCGAGAAATTCCCATCGAGCCCCCCCCACTTTTGCACGGAACACCCCTGAGAGAACCGACCCACTGAATCGGATTTTTAAACCGGCGGGGGGAAGGAAGCAAGGGAAACATTTCCAAGGCAAGGCTTCGAGTGTGCGAATTAAATCAATTAAAAAATAAATAAATAAACAAACAAACCAACCCCTTTGCCAACCC
>JAWMRA010016468.1:0-26184 GCA_035584735.1 Pseudotriccus pelzelni | reverse complement strand
CTCTCCTGGAGCCCCTTTAGGCCCTGCAAGGGGCTCTCAGCTCTCCCTGGATCCTTCTCTTCTCCAGTGAACCCCCCCAGCTCTCCCAGCCTGGCTCCAGATCAGAGGGGCTCCAGAGCCCTTGGAGCATCTCCGTGGCTTCCTCTGGACCTGTTCCAACAGCTCCACATCCCTCCTGTGCTGCAACCCCAGAGCTGGAGGCAGAACTGCAGGTGGGGTGTCCCTAGAGGGGCAGAATCTGCCCCAGGACACAAACCAACCAGCACTTCAGGACAAATACCTAAGGCCGTGATGCTCCACTGTTCTACCATCCCTGCAAACTTCTGTGGGTTATTTTGCCATTAATACACGTTTGTAATCTGAATTTTCCTCTCTTATCTTGTCCATATTATCTTACCCATTATTTTCCATATTATCTTGTCCTGTCTCTGTTGCAGCTCTGAGCCTGTCCCTGGGCTGGGCAAGGTTGAAGGAATCAAGTGTTTATTCACAGAATAAACCTGCTTCTGGGAAGGGACAGGTCTCCCATTCCCCTCTTGACCTGAGTTGAAAGACTTAATATAAAGCTACAGAACTTATGTGAGCTGGAAACTAAACCTGCTTGGAGGGGGAAATGCAGCTGCAGATTGTTTTTAAAAGGTAAGTTCAAAACCTCTCTGCCTGAGGAAAGGAAGGCCAAGCTCTGCTTTGTGCCGGGGGAAGGTAACAGGAAAACCAACTCGATTTCCCGCAAAATGTAGGATAAAGAAGCCAAACATTCACCCCTGCCTGCTTTAAATAAATCAGGCTTCGAATAATGAAGTCGTAATTCGATCTCAAACAGAAATTTAACTCCGAAACAGAGGAAACAAGAATGGGAGTGAATTTAACCTTGCAGCGAGTTATGACAAGCTCATCCATTGCAACAAAACCACATGGAATGATGGTAAATGGAACTTTAAAAATGGGAATGCCAGCACCAAAGATTGCTCCTCAGCAATTGGGCTGTACATTTGTTTGGGCTGCAACTTCCCAACAATTATGAACAAGAGTTTTGTATTTTTATTAGTCCCTTTAAATCATGGAAGGTTTTACTGTTGGGTTATGGGAGAGAGGGAAGCCCAAACATCTGGCTGAGACATTCAGAGTTCTCCACGTCAGAGAAAGCAAAGATTATCCTTCACTTAATTAATATCACGTTTAGTAGTGAATTGTTTTCCTGCAGAGATTTGCCACGCTCTCAGGGAAGGAGCCAGAGGCTGGGTAACCTATCCTGGGCCCTTGGGAACAAAAGTGCAGCCCAGGCTGTGATGATTCCTGGGAATGAGGAATGCCAAATTCTGGGACAAGAAAAGCACAAGGAGAAGACCTTTCCGGAGGGAACTGCTCAGGCCTCAGGAGCAACCACTGGGACAAATTAAATCCCTTATGGTGGGTCAGACTTTATTCACTCCTGTATCCTTTGGCAGATCCAGAACATGCATAAATTCAAAGGGATTTTCTCTGGATTTACACCAGTTGAAAGCAGGGATTGATCTGCTGTCTCTACGAGCCTGTTGTTCAGTGAAATATCCTTAAAAACGGGAGTCACAGTCCTTTCCCCTGCTGATTTGGGGATTCTGGGGGTCCTGGATAAAATATATAATTTTTCTTGCCAAAAATATTCAGATATAAAAAAAAATCCAAAGATATTCCAGAATAATTTGGATAAAATAATAAAAAAAAAAAAGAAACAAAGCAGCTTGTGTTTTTCCAGGGAAAGCCCTTGTTCTTTCCCCAAACAGCCCTGTGCTAACTGAATCCAAAGAGGGATGGTGTGGCTGTTGATAGGGATCAGTCTCTCCATCAGGCAGAATAATCATGTAATCAAATGAAAAGAGAAAAAAAAAAAATAGCCCCTAAATGTTTATCATGCACGAGGCACCTTCAACCTGTCAGGAGGAATAATTGCCAGATGATGCAGCGACACCCGACTCGCTGAGCTCTGTGTCAGCTCCAGCTGGGAGCTAAATAATACACTGAATTTCAGAGTCGAGGTTCCTTGAATCCCAATGTTGCTTTAATGAAATACTTCAGCTGTCACAAGTGCCAAAACATGTCAGGGAGGGCTGAGCATCCTTTAACCTGCACAGCCAACCTGTTTCCACATGCCAAACTGCCTGGAGGCGTCCTCCTTCAGG
Organism: Pseudotriccus pelzelni; assembly: GCA_035584735.1. Classification (NCBI taxonomy): domain Eukaryota; kingdom Metazoa; phylum Chordata; class Aves; order Passeriformes; family Tyrannidae; genus Pseudotriccus; species Pseudotriccus pelzelni. The sequence continues at coordinate 24,025 of JAWMRA010016468.1, read as the reverse complement.
GGGAATCTGATCTTCCCGAAGGAAAAAACAGGATTACTCCAAATAGCCTGGAAATGGGAGCCTCAGAGGGAAAGAAGAAAGTTTTCGGAAGTGCCCGGTTTTAAATCTCCCTTTTGTGCTGTTGTAGGATTTCAGTCCCCAGATTTGAAAACTCCTGGGAGATGGAAATGCTGAAAACGTTAATCCACTTCCAGGTGAGCAAAGGTAGAGCTGGTTTTCAAGGGAGGAGATTAAGGGATGTCATGGGAAGTTCTCAGCGTGGGGTTTTCCTATCAGGAATGCCAAGTCAAGATTGTTTTTCCTCCCCGCTGGAAAAATAAGATGCAGAGATGAAGAAATAAAAATGTTCCCAGCTCTGACTCTCCAACAGGTCACATTTTGTGCTTCCTTGCAAGAATATGATCCCATGAATTTCAGCCCCCCAGGACAGGACCCTCAGTAAGGAAAGCTCCATGAATATTGGTGAGATAATGCAGTTTTTGGGCAGTGAAATGTCTGCCAGAATTGAAAGTTTGGAGCTGACAGACACATTGGTACAGCCTGTTTCCCCCCTACAATCTGTGGGGCAAAAGCAGCTATTAATGGCTGTGCTATTAATAATAATGGTGCTAATCAATCCTGTGCTGACCAGCATAGGGAAATCCAGTCCTCACTCTCCCTTGAGGAATATTTATTCTCCAAGAAAATTTCCTTGTAACCCTCCTTGACTGTAAACCATTGCACCAGCCTCTCTGCTCATCATGCCAGTCATCAACTCATCTATTTCTTGTTCTAGAATCAGTTTAGAGCCAAATAATGGGAATTACCCATCCATTTGCTCCACTTGTCCCACGCCCAGCACCGGGAGAAGTCCAACCCCCCGCATCAAACCGCAGCTAAAGCGGAAAGAATCAGTTTTCCTTCGCTGAAAGCAGCAGTAATGACGGGAAAACAGGGAAAGGGCAGGCAGGGAGAAAATCCTTGAGAGTGAGCCTCCCTTTGCTGCCATTTTCTAGAAGGATCCAGCTGGAAGGTTTAGGAGTGGCAAACTGGCATTTCTGTGCTGTGGAGTCCGTCCAGGGTGGTAGAGCCAGAGCCAAGCGAGCTCATTCGAGCTGGCACGGTGTGGAGCAGGGATGGCCCTGCCCTGGGGCACCAGGGAATTGCCATTTGGATGCTCCAGCAGAAGCCCAGGGGCACCAGTTATGGCCGGGGGTGCTGGTCAGAGGTGCTGCCTTGGGAAATCCGGGACAGATTGGTCTGGTGCCAAATTGCCTGGAGATCTGCAAGTCTGGTGTGAATGGGAAAATTCCGGGGTGTGTGTGTGGGTGTTAACGGAGATGCTGCGAGAGGAAAATAAGTTGGAGTGGTTTTGTGGTGGTAAAACAGTTCACTTTGACTGAGGAACTTCATGATACAGTTTAGTGGACTTGGTGGTATCCAGCTGAAGGTTGGACTTATCTTGGAGGTCTTTTCCAACCTCAGTGAATCCACCATTCTATGGCAGACACCAAACCTGGAGAGGTCTTTCCATTTTTTTCCCGTTTTCCCTGGATGAATCTCACTGTGGTGTCTCCATCCACAGAGATGCTCAAAAGCCGCCTGGACAAGGGCCTGGGTGGCTCTGGCTGAGCAGGGGGGACCTCCAGGGCTCCTTCTGGTGAGCCTGTGGAAAGCAGTGGCCACAAGGAATTCCCAGTTTGGTCCCCTCTCTCTCTGCATGCCAAAAGGTCACACTTAAAACTCGGCCTTTGGTATCTTCCTTTTTAAGGCTTCAATATTCTTCGGGTCACTCCTTGTGAATTATTAAAACGTGTGCTAAAAAGCGAAAGCCCTGGCTAATTACAATGGACTGATTAGTGTCAGCAGACAAGTGTGGCAGTTCTAACGAATATTCACATTTTTTAGGCTGGGAGGCAAGAGGAACAAGTTTTCCCCAGGAGTAGAGACGTGGAGTGGATCAACATCTCCTGGGCTTTGCCTGGTGGGCAGTTTGAGTCTTGTTGGAGGCATCAACTCCCCCTTTACAAGCTGTGAGCAACCACATGTGGGCTATGAATGTTTATTGCATAAACTATTATTAGTAGTAGGGATAATATCCCTAACTACTGTTATTAGTAGTTTCTTTGCCTGAAAATCGCTGAAAAGCCTCTCGTTGAAGGTCTTTTGAAGCTCAATGTGATGTTTAAGGTGATGGAGTTTGTGCCTGTGACTCAAGTTCTTCTTGTCAGGGAAAAAAAAAGAAAAAACCCACGTGAAATTTTGATTATATGTAATTATATTATGCAATATATTCTCTACATTATGTAATATATTATATATATATATATGAAATTTAATTCAGTCGTCAGCACACCCACAAAAATTCTAATCCCAGGTGTATCAATTCATCCCTAAAATTCCCTACAGATTCTGGTGGCCAATTTTATAATTCCTGGAAGGCAAAATAAAAGAAATGGGTGAGAATTAAAACAGGCAAAAGGGTTGGGGTTTGTTTTTCCTGAAAGCAGGAAACCGACCATGAATTGCGTTAATTCTAATTAATATCCTACCTTGGCATTGAGTGGAAGACCTTAACGTTCATCTACAATGATAAAGTTTCAAGAATTGGGGAAAAGAAATTTAAAAAAAAAAAGGGGTCTTAAAGCTGCTTTTATAATGGGATGTGAAATTCCTGCGGCCCACGGCAGCTTTTCCAACAGAAGGAGTGATGGAATTAGGAAATATTTGCCAGAAAAGAGCTTTTTCCATTAAGGAATATGTTCTATATGGGAGGGTTTTGCAGCCTGACAAACAGCCCCTTAAATCTACCAAATGTGCTGCTGTATTTTGTTGCAGACTTATCCTGAAAGAACATTTTTTCAAGTTCTTACCAGTTCTGGGCTTTACCTCTTGGATTTGCTGAGTGTTTTGGTCAGAGCACAAAAAATGGGAGAGATTTTTTTGGTGCACCAACCCCAACTCCTGCCATGAAAAAGTTATTTACTGGGAAAATAAAAAAAAAAAAAACAAAGAAAAAGGTTGTATTTTTTTAATGCCTGAAAAATCCCAATGTCCTTTTATAAATGCTTTATGATCGTTTAAATGGACACACAGAGAGAAAATCTCACTGCACTTTATAAATATAAGTAGGTAAATAGTGATATAATATATACAAAATATATAAGTAATGTATAATATGTAGTATATAATATAGAATAGATAATATTAATATATAAATGATTCATAAATATAATGTATATAATATGTACCTATTTTTTATATATGGATATATAATGAGACTGTTATTAGCAGCCTGGATTCGTTAAATTCATCCATGATACAATGAAAATGAGCTTAAAAAATATAAGTGGAGTTTTCCTAACGAGCAGTGCAAAATTCCAGCTATCCCAAGCGTGAATTTGGAAATTCCCAGGATTTTTTACCCCAAATCGGAGGGATTTTGTGCCATCACCTCTTTTAGAGACTGAACACCTGACAGGTATCCCTGTCTCTTTTCCAGCTGGAATGCGATCGCCAGTCCCCTGTAGGTTTTCCACGGAGGTAAATTATCCCTCTTGCTCCTGGAATTTGGATGGAGGGAATCCTCCTCTGGCTGCTCCAGCTGCCTCTCAGCTCCCAGAGCCACACGGAGCGATGAAAGCTTTTCTGTGGAGCCAGATGGATGGAACAGCAGCTCCCATCCGAAAACTCGGGCACGTTCCATGGAGCAAAATAATACAGGAGAGGCTCCAGGGCTGGGGGAGGTTTTCTGGAAGGGTTTGGCTGTTTTTTTAAAAATCAAAATAATATGACTTGTATCAAGTTTAATAGTTAGTTTATGACAAACCACTTATCTAATTTAGGTACATTGTATTAAAATAAACCCCAAAGAACTTGAGGAGCTGCTGACCCTCCAGAAATCCTTGTGATTCTTTCCTTCCTTTCCTTCCTTTCCTTCCTTTCCTTCCCCCTCTTTAAAAAGAAAAAAAGAGCCACGTTTTTTTTATGGGCCTTTGAATTGAAACCTGAACACTTCATTTTTATGAAAATGGTATTTCGAAACAGAATGGCTTAACAAAATAGAATAAAGAGTCATAGACTGACTCTTTACAGAATGTGAAATTTCTAAGTCATAAAATTACTTTAAAAAATCCTGGTAAGTTATTTTGGAAAGGATTTTTTTTTTCTGTTGCCTCTCAGGAGGCAGATTAGCAGAGAGAGGGAGCTCTGTGTGCCTGGTTAAATATCCCATTTCTATGGGTTATTCCCAGCTATGAGATGTTTCCAGATTATGATCTTATTTCTATCAATTTTGGTTTTCTAAATTCCCTTGGGATTTGGACACGCTGAAGCAGCAACACAGGGAAAGTCACACCCAGGACCTGCAATAATTTCACTCCAGCTTTTTATCCTCACCAGCCTTAAAATCACTGGAACGTGTCCCCACTGTTATATATCACGGAATCATAGAATCATGGAGTGGGTTGGGTTGGAATGGACCTTAAAGCTCATCCAGTTCCAGGAAGGGACACCTTCCACTTTCCCAGATTGCTCCAAGCCTTGTCCAACCTGACCTTGGACACTTAAACAGCAATATTATATTCCACAAAATAACAAAAATAGTGATTTCCAGGCAGGCAGCTGTACCCCAAACTGAGCATTCTCAGGTGTCCCCATGGAGCTGCAGGTCAGGAGGGCTGAAATGCTTGGGATACAGGTAGGAATTCCCAGGAACAGGGCAGTGTGTGCCCACACCGAGGGCCGGGTGAGGAGGCTTGAGGACTGTGCTGGGTTATTTCTGTCCCTGTTCACAATTCCTTTTGTGTCAGCCAGGCAGAGCTCCTGCTGGAGACAATAGGACTTCCCTGGCAGCAGGGAATGCTAAACAGGGCCCTCACTGAGCAAACTGCAGCTCTTTTATTCCAACCCGGAGCTGGATGCCACCGACATTATCGGGGCTAGAAAGGGCTGTTCTTCCAACTACAGGCTGGATTTTAAAAAAAAAACCACAAAAAACCAACTCAAATTTAGCTGAAATATCAGCGCTTCTCCCTCTGTTTATCCACAGGTGTCCATGGCAGATTGTGGGCTCCAGGGGGGCTGCAGCCACTGCCTCGGAGAGCCGAGCAGAGATTTGCTGACAAACCTTTTCAGCCTAATCCTTTATTATCTAAGCGCAGTCCAGAGCCTGCTTCCCAGGAAATATTCGCTGCCACAGATGGCCAAGGCTGAGCCTGAGCCAAGAGCAGTGTAAAAATACATTTATTCCAACGCAGAGCCCTCGGCCAGCCGGTTTGCTCCATTTGTCCTGTTACAGGAGGGATCCTCCGCAATGGTTCAAACTCATTAAGGGACCACATGGACAAAACTGGCCTGTTTTAATAAAATGTCACAATCACAGAGCACAATTTGTGTGCACAGGATAGGGAGAAAGCTGGATGTGGGCCGTTGGGTTGGTGGATCCATTGCTCTCCATCGTGAAATGCTCTTATTATGAACATTCTTGTTAAGAACGGTATTACTTTTTATAACTTTATTGCTGGGAAACTTTAAAACTTCCTCTCTCTGAAAACAGTCCTGATCCAGATCTGGAATTGTTTATCCTTCTTCCCAAATCTGACTGATTTGGAAAATGATCATTTTCCTTTGTGCTGCTGGTTCTTCCCAGGAAAATGAAGCAGTGCGAGTGTGTGGGGACCAAGGGGTGCAGCTCCTTTCCGCTGCCACTTTCCCTGATGACAAAACAATCCGGATTTTCCTCTGCAGGCTCTGGAGACACCGGGATGGTGCAGAGGGAACAGTGGCCTGAGCCACCACCTCCCAGCACCCCCCTCTTTGGGCAGCCCAAAGGAACAATTAAGAGCTGGAAACTGAGGTCTAACAGAGGTAAACAGAGTGATGAGAAAGCAATTTTGCATAATTGGGAGAATACTAGCAATTTTTTCCTTCCTGACATGACATTTTCTATTCCTATAATTGTGATGAAAAGGGGAGCGGGAGAATATTGTGCTGCAAAGTTAAAATATCGTCTGGTTGAAAGGACAGGGAAGCAGAGATTCCTGGGCAAGAACAGTGTGAGATCAAGTGCAGGAAAAATGCTCAGCAAAAAGGAACTCTTTGACAGGAAGGCAAAATAGTGGATTTTGCACCGTGAAACTTTCATTGTGGCTTGAAACATTTCTGAAGTTGTTGCTCAGGGTTGCCCTGAGAACCTGGGCTAGCGGAAGGTGTCCCTGTCCACGGCAGGGTTGGGACCAAATGGCCCTTAAGGTCCTTTCCAACTCAATGCAGGCCATGATTTCATGATTTAGGCACCAGCCTGGCATCTGTGTTTCCCTGGCAATAGTAAACTGTGTGTAAAGTCAAATCTGTGCAGGATACTCCACCAGCCCCAGCCCTGGAAGTGTCCCAGGCCAGGTTGGACGAGGCTTGGAGAAATCTGGGCTGGTGGAAGGTGTCCCTGCCCATGGCAGGGGTGGCACTGGCTGAGCTTTAAGGTCCCTTCCAACCCAAACCATTCCATGAATCTCCGAGGATGAATCTTGGATGAAAGACCCTTTTCTGTAGGTTTTAATTTGACAAAAATGAAAACAAGTGTAGACTCAAGCACAGCTCGGTGGATGCTCAGCTGTGCCTGAAACGCAGCACAGGACCTTGGAGGGCTGGGGACAGTCCCTGTGGGTTGGGGATGGTCCTTCAAGGTGGGAACTGTCCCTCTGGACTAGGATTGTCCTTCCAGGCTGGATTCTGTCCCTCCAGTGGGGACTGTCCCTGTGCCTGCCCCCTCTCTGCTGGGTGCCGGAGGTGTGACTGCGGTTCCCAAGCCATCCCTCCTGTCCCCGGGGCCAGACAGGGTTGTGCCCCCATGAACCAGTCCCAGCTCAGCCCTGAGCTGCCTGGCCACGGCAGATATCACTATTTTAATTTGCCATGCTGGTTCCAGAGTCAAACATTCAGTGCCAGACCACGTTCCGGGGCGGAAACCTGAGGAATAGTTCTGCTTGATTTTATCCTTTAAACCCATCCTTTTAGGCACTGGAAGAGATGGCTCAAATTCCCTGACTTTTGCCTTTAGTTCTCATCGATGATAATTAAAATGAGTGGTCAAAGCCCCTTATTTCTTGGGAATAAGCTTCCAGGTGCAAACACACTCCCTTGATAGGTGGGCATTGGGTCACGCTTTGTTACAGGATACAATGGACTTCTGATTTTCCTCTTGAAAGTCTGACAAATTTGCAATTATGTTTTCTTATCAGCCTGACCTTCTGGAAAGCAGTGACTGGAGGAAAATAAATTTTTGTTAGCCCTGCTTGTGTTTTGATGAATTCAGAGCAAGGTTGTGCCCCTTATAACTGAATAATTGTGTCCCCTTACAGCTGAATGGAGACTAATATTCAACCACTCTCTTGTCTTCTAATTTATTTTATATTTTTTGTTTCACTCCAAATTTCCCATTCTCTCCAGTGCTGAAAACAGGCTGTTCTTCTCAAGCTCAGACAATATTTATGTGCTCCCAGCTGGGAAAAGAAGGGGGTCAGATGGCCAAGATGAGTTTGGGAGCCTCAGAAGTGCTCCCAGGCTTGGGCACTACGGAATTGCTGTTGCTCTGTGGCAGCACGGTAATGGATGAAATATCAGAAATAATGGATTAAATAAAGGGGAAAAAATGGATAAAAAAATCAAAATCCAGGGTAGTTTCCGGCAAGAATTCCCCACAACTGCTGCCCATGACATTACAATCCCAAACACCACTTCAGAAGCTGCATCTGCGACCAATTTTATTCTCCACCTTTTTGATCTCCGGAGATGAGGTTGGTTTGGGTTACACAGAACGACGTCGTGCAAATTCACGCTCAGAGGTTCCTGTAAACCAGCCCTGCTGGTCTGATCAGAGATTAAAATATTGTCTCCCTTTTTCCACCAATTTCTGCTTCATCAGAGCAAAGCTCTGCCTTGGAACACCCCGGAATAACCTGAAAAAGGAGACAACACCGAAGTGTTTGTGCTGCTTAACATAATGTCCCCCATATTTCCCTGCTGAAACCCCCTGCTTGGCCAATAAATATTTCACGAGCAATGGGCTGGCTGGTGACAAGGTGTTAATAACTCCAGGGGTGAGCTCTGTGGGATGGCAGCTGCTGAGGACAACTGGAATTCGATTTAGTTTATGACGAAGATGATGATTTTTATTTTTGGTGCGTTCTGAGGTGGTGCATAAACCGGTGGATTTTAGGAAAACAACAACAAAATGAGTTTAAGTCAGCTCTAGCATTTGATAAGATTCTTTGGATTAAGATTTGATTTAGATTCTTTGGATTCATTTGTTGCTTGACCCCAAACTTCATCTATTATGGGACATCTTTATTATCCTTTGCTGCAATAATTTCTGTTTCATTCCCCCCCCACCCGCATCCTGTGACTCCCTCCTGAAGCATTAAAGTATTTACATACTTTAAATCCTCCTTTCAATGAGAGTTTTGTGTCTTCAGGAAGCCCACATTAGAAGGGTGTTTTTATAGATCAGTGAGACCGCAAAGAAATCTCATAATTTCTCTAAAACCCCACATTTATATGGAATTTACAGCTTAGCCATCAATAAAATCTGTATTTCTTTATTCAAGAAACCACTTCTAGAACAGTAAACAGACTCTGATAGCAATAAATGAGAGCAAACTGGTGTTATTTGCTACCTTGTGCTGTACTTTTTGTGGTCCACTTATTTAATAAATGATCTCTGATTTAATATCTTTATTTACTGAATTGTTAAGGCCACTTGTGTGTAAATAAACCCTGCCAGGAGCCACCATAGAAAGGGCCAGCTCTGCTATTTGTGTTCCACAAGCTGTGAGGTAGAATGTTGACTTCTCATTTAGTGATTCTTTAATTATACATCAGATATAACCTAAAATTGAAATTCCAGTTGAAATTCCACGTGGAGGGAATCCTGGTGAAGGCAAACCCAGTGGGATGTGCATCAGTGTGGGGATTTTTAGAGATAAATACTAAACTGATGATGACTGAGAATTGGGATACTTTAATTTACATCCTCCAGCATTTCTTGTTGTGCTGGAAATGGGGAGATCTGCCTTTAATCTGTAAATATGGGGAGAGGAGTGAGACAAATAACGCTGGGCATAAAGACCCAGATACATTTCCACCTCCATTTTTACAGCAGCAGAAAACACATCCATTTTTATCATTTAAATATCTGACACACTTTGGGCTCCTCTCTCTTGAAGGCTGAGCACGGCCTTGCCCAGACCCGCAAACCAGGTGAACTCTGCTGCCAAATGGATCAAAAACCTCATTTATTTTAAATACACCTCAAGCAGTAGCTGAAGAATTTGAAGAGTGGGGGATCTTGAAGGGGGGGGGGGGGTTCAACTCATATTTTCAGTCCTGGCCTGTGATTCAGGCAGAGCTTCAACCAAATTCAGCCACTTTGTATTTCAGATGAAAAAGTGGAAGCGATTCCAGCGAGTTTCAAGCCAAGCAGCAGCAGCAATAAATAAAGCCTGTTTTGAATATATCCAAGGATGACACAGAGATACCCTCTAGATATAGATGTGCCACTTTTTTAATACCTCTCTGCTATGACAGACAGAAAAAAGAGGCGCTAACAACAAGCTCCTGGATCTGTGCTCACAGGGGTGATGGAACAGCCTGGCTGGGGCTGCTGGGACTGAGGAATAATGTGCAATGAGCAGAGGCCAGGTCAGGTTGCAGGGCACATCTTTCCCTGGAAAATCAGCAGCTCTCCTTTGCAGGCTCAGCTCAACCAGGCCGTTCCAGGGACTGCACGGCTGGCAATTACAACTCGCTCATTAGCCGATTAAACTGGTTTTGCTGGGGAAAAAAGCACTTTCTTAGGCTTGCTCTGCCTCACTGTGTCTCCTTTCTGCAGAGCACAAGTTTTTTTTTCCTTTCTTTTGCAGGCTAGAACAGCATGGGACTGCGTTTGATAGAATTACAATAAAATGCAGCCAAAACAAAATTCCAAAATATAGTGTAGCATCTCCATCTTATTTTACCTCGGTTTAACTTTCAAGACCAGCCACGGATACCCAGCATTATTTCTCTGTCTCTGATTAATGACATTATGTGATGATCCCTTTTAGAAGGTTCCACAGAGCTGCTGAGGAGCAGAAGAAGGTCCCAGTCCCTTCCACATGGAAAAGGCTCATCTGAAACTTGTCCCTAAAACTTTGGAAACACTCCATTATTTTTTTAGCTTTATCTCTCCTCCCATGGCAAAAAGAAGGGGAAAAGTCACCCCAAAAAAAGAAAAACCACCTGTTCCAGGTAAAATCACATCTGCCTTGGTAAATTCTGAATCCTTTTGAGTTTCTGGACTCGTGTGAAAGCTGGTTTTGGGGAAGGGTTTACGGAGCCTCCAGGGCCAGGGGAGCCCTTGGATACCCGGCTTGTCCCATCACATCTCATGTGGCTGTGGCCCTCCTCTCCCTTTTGCTTCCATTAGAACTCTGATTTCCAATTATTCTGGATGATGTCCTGTTGTTCATCATCATCTTCTACTCCAGTCTTGATCATCAGCATCATTATCATCCTCTCTCTCTCTCTTTCTACACTTTTCTCAAGTTCAGTATTTCAAGAATGCTCCTTCCTTCCATATTGGAAGTGGCTTGACTTGCATAAAATCCTAATAATGTCTGCAAAGCTCCACATTCCGAGGGACTTCAACAACCTTCAGCACATCTTTTCACTCCCTGAACAAAGGGACAGCCCCAGGATTCATTTCTGTGCCTAATTCTGCGAGGAGCCTACGGAGCCCGGAGAAAAGAAAGGTTAAAATGCAGATTTCTAGAAGGCTCTGAAGTTTAACAGAATAACTGAAAATATTACTGAAAACTTTCTAAAGCTTTCTGGAACTGAGAGGGGACCAGGCTTTTTATAGGCCTTTATTCCTGGATGTCAGATATTTTAACCACTGGTGTTCACCCTTTCACAGAAGAAGCAGAATCATGGAATGGTTTGGGTTGGAAGAGACCTAAAAGCCCATCCTGCTCCTGCGGGCAGGGACACCTTCCATAAACCAGGTTATTCCAAGCCCAGTCCAATCTGGCCTTGGACACTTCCAGGGATGCTGGGATTCCTGGATCTACCTAAAGCCAGAGGATGGTGTGGAATTCCTCCCTCAGCGGGGTAATTCACAGTCTTTCTTCATTTTGGGTGTATCTTTCCTGACTGTAACCTTGCCTTTGGCCAGAGGGCTGGGATCTGGGAAGAGGCAAAGCTCTCCATGCCCAAATTCGAGTAATTCCCAATATCTTGCAAAACTGGAGCAGCTGAGCTTGGGGTTTTTCCCCAACCCACCTGCCCAGACAAAATTGAATTTCTCCAGACTCTGAGCTGCATCCCACGAGGATGATCTTGTAATTCCTCTCTTCAGCTGCATTGCTGCATTCCCTCCTGCAAATCCGTTGCTCCCCCTTTTACTGTCACAGTGGGTGGCTACAACAGTGACAAAGAACCGGGAAAAGGGAAAAATTCCCATGTCTCAGACTCCACAGGTGTGGTGCTTTGTCAAAATCCTTTCATTTCCAGAAGCAAAACACCTGATAAAAGTGGTTATTAAAATACCCTCCAGGTTTGGGGTTTTTTTCCCCCCCCCTTAAAAGTGTTATTTCCACTTTCTTCTGTCCCTTTTTAATGAAAAGATGCAAACAGCTGTTGAGATGCAATAACATCCCAAGCCCCTGCTTTCATGCATCAGTGTGCCCAAGGATATGGAAATCTTTCATGGAATAAAAGATATTCTTAGGAAATGGACTCTCAGGCTTCAGTTATGAGGAAATTTAAAATTGCACCCGTATTTTAACAGGAAAAAAATAACAACTTCTCTTATCTTTGTGATGGTTTTTCTTAATGCCACAGGAACTTGTGGTTTGAAAGTAATTGGCTTCTGAAGTTATTCATATGCTCAGATAAATAGAAATAAGCATAAAATTGCTCATTATATCAGTTCCTACAAGGGCAGAGTTCATACTTTTCCCAGTATCTCTACATTTTATAGGATCATGGGATGGTTTGGGTTGGAAGGGACCTTAAAGATCATCATATTCCAGCCCCAGGGACACTTTCTACTGTCCCAGGTTGCTCCAACCTGGCCTTGGACACTTCCAGGGCTGGGGCAGCCACAGCTTCTCTGGGCAACCTGTGCCAGGGAAGGATTTCTTCCTAATATCCCGCACAAAGCTGGTTTTGACAATCCCACTCCTTGGAGTTGTAATAATTTCCTTTGGAAATGTAATTGTTGCAAAAAAAAAAAAAAAAAAAGCAAAGGAAAAGGCACCTTTTCAAATGATCAGAACAAATGCTCTGACTGACCTAATCATGGTTCCCCCCCACCTCCCTTTGCATATTTAATTGCTGATTTTTTTCTGAGGTGCTGATGATTGGATTTAAATTCACGATCAGACACGTGAAGACTTTCCCCAAAGAGAGAAACAACTCGCACAGCTCGGAGAAATCCCTCGGGCAGGAGCGGGAATGGAAGAGCTCCTGGGTTTGTTTCCACGAGGTACCTGAATGCATCCCAATAATTGTGTCCTTATCCCAACTGCAGCCCGGCCCTGCTGCAGTTTGATTAGAAAAATCAAACGACCTGAAGGGAACAGGCTGGAAATACGAAGCTGAGGGACGCTGAGCTCCACAAGGGCAAGGAAATGAGGAGCAGGTTCCTCTTTATTCAGCCCTGGGTTTAATTCCGAGCTCTCTCCCCACAACAAAAGCACGCACTGGACAACGATTTGCCTGATTTCTGCACCACCATATTTTGGCCAGGAGCCCAAGTCCTGCTAAAAATGCTTCTTTAAGCAGCACTGGCTGGAAATGTTCAGACAGTGCAAACATAACATCTGCACGGCTTTGTTTTCCCCTCTCCAGGTGAGAGGGAACTTCCAAACAAATTAAAGCTGTGATGCTCCAAGAGTCAGCCCTATTAACAAACAGAATTAGACTGGCAGCAAGCCGCAGGATGCTGCTTTGGAAAAGGCCTAAAATGCTAATTTCCCAACAGTTTTCCTCTGTGGGGAAGGCTGAGACCCTTGGATTTGCTCCGGGTTTCCCAGGACAGCAGCGCTTTAGTGGGAGCGAGGTCCCCATTTCTGCCGCGCCAGAATCACCCCGAGCAACTTTGCTGCTCTCTGCTGTGTTCCTTCAGCTCCCCGGCACGTCACAAGGAGCAAAACTTGGCCCCAAATTAGCTCAGATTAATCTGGGACTAATGTCACTGCTCCCCTGGGATGATTTACCCAGTAAAACGCAGCCGGTTGGGAATCAGTCCCCATTAATGCAGGAAAGCTGGGAATTAGTGGAAGGGGAGGAAGGCTCTGCATTTTCAGCTGCTTTCACTTTTGGCCTAATTAAATGTCTCTAACGCAGCCCGAAATTAAAGGGAAACCTCGTAGTTAGTGTTTGAGGTGAAGGGACGTTCGAGGGAAAGGTGGTGGTGGGATTTTGTGGTTTTGGCTCCTGCTCTCAGCTGGTGTTTTAAGGTTGGAAACAGAGTGGTCTGAGGAGTTTGGGGTTCGTTTCACTCACAGCAAATAACCACTTGTGCCTGGGGCAGGAAGGTAAGTTGTAATAATCTGTCAGTACTTTTGGACTGTGATGTGGTCAACTCATATTTAGCTCAATTAAACTCAAGAAAGGGAGAGTTGCCCTTCTAATATACAACTTTATTCAGATTTTTTACTGCCTGACTCATCTCCTCATCAGCTGCTTCTTACTTTCTGGGGTTTTTAAAGTACAGTTCTATATTTCTTTCTCAGATATGACCTTCTGCACTTTTATTTTGTTTTAATAATAACATTAACGTGCTCATTTTACAAGCTCTTCTCCAAGTGACCCTGTGTTGCTGTAGCAGTTTTTAGCTGATTTAAGGAACGTGGTTTTGGCTTCATGTGCCACCCTTTAAAAGTTGTAATTTTTATCCAATCCAGGCCATCTTTGTAACAGAGGATGAAACACAACACTAATAATTGTATCCCAAATCTGCTGCCTTATTAACAGAGGGGATCTGCTCAGAAACCTTCACAATAAGGTCAAAAAATTGGGGTCTTGTTCTGGACCTCATTTAAAAAAATATCTGGAATCTTTTTTGAAAAGTGCAAAGCTCCCTGATTTTTATGAGCCAGGTTTTCCTTGGAATCCCAAATTGGGATTGACTACATTTAATCATCTGCAGCCTCTCCTGGCCTTAGGTAAAATATCGTTGTAAACAAACTTGGAAGGTTAATTTTCAGTTTGGAGTTTGCTCATTGACTTTTCCGGACGATCCAATGTGGGAAACCAACCAGGAAATGTCTCTTTAATTTACTGGCTATTGACTATACTTGCTGCATAATTACCATGGAAAATGTAGTGTTTCAGTATTTTTATTCCAAAGAAAAAGACCCCAAATTTAGACAATAATCAGGAAGCTCAACTGAGCACAAAAATGAGGGAATTGCCCTTCCAATATACGATTTTATTTAGATTTCTGACTCCCTGACTCGTCTCCTACATCAGCTGCTTCACACTTTGTGGTTTTTTTAAAGTACAATACTTCTACGTTTCTTTCTCAGATATGACCTTTAACGTTTTTATTGTATTTTAATAATAACATCTGGGGTATTGCAGGAGAAACTTCAATAAGTGGGTGGTGGAAACATTTTCCTCTCCTCTTTGTCATCCTGTTGCTTCGTTTCCTTAATACTGCAATTGGTAAATCTTTACAGAGTTGTTCTAATTAGTTGGTAACGAGCTGTTTAATGTATTGATTGAGGAGATGTTGTGGTTGGAGGGGCTCTGCAAGCTCCGGGAGTGTTTATTCACAATAATTTGAAGGAGTGGGGTGTAACTTCTGGGAGAGATTTGCTGCAGAGCGGAAACATTCCAAGCATCCAGTGAAATTCTTCCTTGGGAAGTTGTGTCAGCTCGGGAATATTTAAAAGACTTAAAAAATAGAGGAAAAAAAAATTTAAAAATCCACCCTTTTGGACTCCTGTCAACTCTTAGTTTTTGGTTGTGTTAAGAACAACTACAGGGAAGTGTAAATAGTCTGGAGACCCAGATGGTGCTGAAGCTGATCCCAAGATGGGTATCTGTGTCTGTCATCTCTGCAGTGGTTACACAGCACATCTGCCTCCCTCAGCAAGCAATTTTTTTTAAGGCTCCTGGTTGTAACTTCCAATGGAATTATTCCCTCCCCTGAGAGTCTGTCCTGCAGGACAACCCAGCCCAGCCTGAGGATGGTGGAAAGGAAGAGTTACAGAGACTTGCTGGTTTTGGTGCGGGATATGTGGGATTTGGGGCTGCCCAGGGCATTGGAGGCCTCTGGAAGAGCAGGTGAAATGGTTTTTGTCACCTGCAGCAAGAACCTGGATATGTTCAGGAAAAAAAAAAAAATAGCCTCCCTGGTGCCACTTTTAAAATTTTGGGTTGCTCAGGTGGTTATTTTCCTGGTGATTTTTAGTCTCGGTTCTTAAATTTCTCTTATTTTAATTACTTTGGTAGCAAGGACACAAAGGGCATCTGCAAATATCTGGCTGGTTTTTTGGTGGGTAGAGAGAATGGAGTGAGAGGAGAGCAACCATGTCCATGACGGCTGAGAGCTGCTCAGCTCCTTTTCCCACTCGTTCTGCTAAAACTTTCCCGCTCATCCCAACACATCCTTGCTCAGTAACAAACTCCGGTTACAAACAGCTAATGCCAGTATGGAGAATTAGCTGGATAATCTCGATTGATGCCTGAATTTTTATTAATATTTCAAAGGACGAGAAGGCAAAGAAACTCTTTTCCGTGTTGGCAAGTGAGACACGAGAGCCCAACTCTGCGCAGTCCTCACTCCTGCTTTTCCCACTCCAGCGATATTAACTGATAATCAGCGTTCTTTACAATTATTGACGTGCCATCCGGGGGCTTTCTGGTGTGTGCAGTTTTTGAGGGGTGTTTTCGAGCGAGGAGAAAAGTCAAGTTGGAGCCATTTTGCAGGCAGACTTTCACTGTGTGTCCCCAGCCAGCACGAGGCTCTCCAGGTGAGGCATAATGAGATACCTGAATCTTTTTTGAATTAATAAATGCTCTTGAAGCAGCCCTTGTATAACAGCAGAGATGGCTCTCCAGATATCAGAGGGGGAAGATTGATGGGCTATGCAGATGCTGCTGCCATTAAAAAGACCTTCAGAAAGAAACAAAGTAGGATTGCTGCAAAGTGTTGTTGGAAATGAACGCCTGACTTTGAAAACAAATTGATGCCCCCCTGAGATAATTGAAAAAGTTCGAAAACAATCAGGGAGGAAGGAATTGAGACTCTGGGAGGGACAAAACCCCAGATAAAGGAAGGCTTTAAATTCTGCTCCCAGACCACTGAGAGATTTCTCCTGTCTGAGGCTAATTTTTCTTTCTTTTTTTTTTTAATTGCCTCATTATTTTTTTCTGCTCCAGACAGTACAAATCTTGAATCTGTGGGTGGGACATAAATTAGGGTCGTAGAATGAGGTTTGACAGGGAGTTGGGTGCAAGGCCTTTTTTACACCAGACACATTGTGTGTTATAAAAAGCAGTGGTATCATGGCATGAAAGTGTTAGCAGTGAGGGAAGTTGTGCTTGTTGTTGGGGTCACTCGGGACAAGGGGTAATGGCTTTGAACTGACAGAGAGGAGGTTTAGGTTGGATATTGGGAAGGAATTCCTGTCTATGAAGGTGATGAGGCCCTGGCACAGGTTGCCCAGAAAAGCTGTGGCTGCCCCTGGATCCCTGGAAGTGTCCAAGGCCAGGTTGGAGCAACCTGGGCTGCTGGAAGATGTCCTTGCCCATGGAACCAGATGATCCTGAAGGTCCCTTCCAAACCAAATCCTGCTGTGATTCTGTGACTGGGATGTCGGGGTTTGAGCTGCTCTCCTTGCCCACCTCCCGCCCATCCCCAGCTCCTTCCAACCCTCCTCTGCCCCACTTTGTTCCAACCAGCCGCTCAAACCTAACTTGGATGGTTTTGCCTGAATAAATAAACCATCCCATCAAGCAGCTTTTTAAATAATTAGGTCCACTTGTTGTGTCCACTGTGGTTTCACCACTCCTCCAACAATGTAGTGTGTCAGCCTGATGTTATTGGCTCTTCAGTTAGCTTTGTAATTAATGATTAATGACTTTATATTCTCATGAACCTGAATTCTCCCAGTCAGCTGGCAAACACTGCAACTGAGAGTGTAATATCGAGACAGATTAGACAAGAGCCCGATATCAAAGTGAGATTGAAAAGAAACCCAACCCAGCGCTGCTCCTCGGCCCTGAAATTTTGCTCCACTTTGATAAATCTCTCTCCGTGTCACTGATGCCTGTGGTGTGATCAGTTCAATGTTGATGTTTTATGATGATAACAGTCCCATTTAATTTCTCTGTGTCAATACGAGCTCTCATCCCGATCACAATTTGCTTCCGAGCAATAAGTAAATCCACGGGGTGACTCGGGAGCTGTTCTATCAAAACTGCCAATAATCTTTAGGGAATCAAATATTATTTGCTTGCCAGTGTGGCATTTGAAATAAATGCAGCCATGGTAAAATGTCACTTGATTTCAGCAGGAAAAGGAAGGCTCATAAATTATGGGGCTGGTACAACACTCTCCTGCTAAGACTGTCCCTGCCTTCCATGAGAACTGGCCAGGAATTATTTCTACTTCTTGAATTCCCATCTTTTCTAATTTTTGGAGGGCCAAAAGCATTTTCCAGCCCAAAGCCGAGGCTTCCCCTGTGTCCCTGGAGAAGGGTGTGGGGTCTGCAGGTGCTCATTGATTTCCTGACAGCAGCTTCATGACTCCAAAGCATCCCCTGTTTCCTGGGGTTTATGTTTTCCATGTTTTTCTCAGTTCAGGCTGAGATTTGAGAGCATCAGCACATTTCCTAAAAGTCTGAGGGTTACCTGAAGCAGGGCTGAATGTAGAAGATAATATCTTCATTTAAACTACAACAGCAGCTGATTTAACCTCTGCGCTAATTTAAACCCCTCCAAAAAGAGAGAGACCCCCCACTTTAACCTGGCCCTCAGCACTTGGAAAGCCCCGGTGTGTTTTTTAGGGATTTACAACAGGAGCAGAAACGATTTGCCACTCTGAGGTTGCCCCTGGAAGGGGGAGCTGGGAGGGTGCTGGAGGCGTTAGGGCAGTTGAAGCTCAGGATGCTCAAGGGAATATCCTGAGCAGTGTCAGGGGAGTGGGAACAGGATCTGCTGAGTAATCCCCACAATAACGATTTGTGTGCTTGTCTTTAAAGGCGTTTCTTGCATCCACCCCGACACCTTCGGGGAATCAGTTAATTTCCTATTTAATTTCAGATGTTGCAAATGCCTTCAGGTTGTTCTAAATTATGTATAGAACCAAAAGTTACACTTTCTCGCCTTTGCTGGGCGTAGATTTCATTTGGAATTGAAGATGCTGCAGATCCACAGTTCAGCACGACACGAGCTTGTTTCCTTTGCAGGATTTTTGTTTTGCTCTCTGCAATCAGCAGCTCTGAAAGGTGTGAAGTGTTTTATGTTTCACTGCAGAGTAATCTCCATGTTAAACAGCTCCTTGTGCAATCCTGCTCATTTGGGAGACATTCAAACAGCTCAAAGTGGGGAGGCACAAAGTCGTATATTTCGACTTGTACAGATAATATTTCCACGAGTTCTTTGCTGCTTTTTTTTGGGGGGGGGGGTGTAAAAATATTGTTCATGCCTATATTCTAATTATATTTTAATTACAGCCCCAAATTCTGAACCTCCTGGGTTCAGAAATACAATATGTTGCATTGCAGACAAGAATTCCACTGCCTTTTGATGAAGTTGGGGTAATTAATCTCTACAAGGCTCGCTTGCACAAGTTGCTGTCAAGACATTCAAACCGCAAATTTGTTGTTTACAGAATGTCTTTCTTTTTTTTACAAACCTTTTTTTAAGCATACGATGTAAAGAGAATTAAACCAGTGTAGGTTTCTTATGTCTGAAGGAAAACCTGGATAAACAGAGCTTATATTCTCTCTTCCCAATACCTATCGATATCAGAAGCTTTGCAGGCATCACAAAAGGAGCAGTCGTGAAGCTCTAGTTTCTATCACTGCTAAATTAGCTGTAAAGACACCTTTTAATATATACAAGTCTGGATGTTTCTGTATTGTTCACCTGCAACCAGGGTTGGTGCCACAGGAGCACTTGGATGGGAGCAGGTTCCCCTGAAAGATTGAAGGCATTAAATACTTCTTAGTTCCAGCTTAAGTGGTGTTATAAGCCATTAGCAAAGCCTCCTTATACTCTGGGATAATAGAAGTGGGGAAAAAAATAATGCGTATATATATTTATAGACCCAAAATAATGGCATTTTTAAATGTGAAATGGCATCAAAGGCTGAAAAAAAAATCACGTCTTAGTAGCTGCAATAAATAATCTTAAAGACGAGGCTGAGTGAGGTCATGGGGATTGACTAAATCCTGCTTATTATTTGGGTGGGACGATCTCGGGCAAGTTGAGCTGCTAAAGAGTTCACAGCAGTGACCATCGATGACAAAGGATTGCAGGGGTAATGCCGGTGATCGTCATTAGCAGTGGCCGGGCTGTTACCTCGGTCAAAGGGCTTTGTTTTCAGCCTCTCCTACTCCGGTCTCAGCTGTAGCGGGGACAGTTGATATCATTCACCGATCAAATATCTGGCTGACACGAGAGGAGCTGGTCGGCAGCTGCAGGGGCGGGAGCTGAGCAGGTACTTGGACTAATTAGCAAGGTGGAGTCTTCGAACTCGGAGGGCAGTAAGAGAGGTGCTGCTGCGGGTTTTGACAGGTAATGATCACGAGTAGATCGGTTACGGCAGCTGGCAGTTAAAGGGGGGAACTCTAGGAGCACAAAATGCTGGGTTTGGGGATGAAAAGCGGGGTTGATTTTTAAGCATCTCGTCAGGCAGGTTGGCATTTTCGTTTTACAGCGGGTTTGGAGCGGGGAGCGGGTCTGTCCTGGAGAACCCCTGACTTCCAGCTGACCTTCCCTGCCCACTGCAAACGTGTCCACGAGTGTTGGCTCCGCGTTGCCCTTTCCCTCCCCACCTCCCTGCTCCAGGTTTCCAGCTCAGCCCTTGGCACCACGTGGAAATCGGTGCGGTGTCTGGTGGCGCTCGTGTGACAGCGGCGGGTTCTGTCGCTTTTGCCAGCGGTGTCCTGACAGCAAATCTCCAAAGCAAACAGTGCAGTGCTGTGAGATGGACTCCTCTGGTCTCCTGGCCGCTTCCCAGGGTGTGTCCCTGGTCCATGGTGACCCATCCCCACCTTTCTGGGACGGTGCAGATGTGAAAAATGCCACTGGTACGGAGGGCAGGTGACCTTGTTACTGTGAGTGGTGTCTAAGCTCGTGTTTACAAGATCTCCTCGTTTTAGGAATTGTAAAAGCACACTTCCCCCCCCCCTCCTTTTTTTCAAGACAGTAAAATATATATTTTGGGAAGAAGCACAAGTTTGTAATGGAATGAAATCAACAGGTCTCCGTGTGAGTTTGCTTGAACTTTTCCCTCTGAGAGAACCAAGTATAGGGAAAGAACACTGGCATATATCACATATAAGGAATACTAATTCAATTTAATGATAGAAATGTTTCCAACTTGGAGCTGGGGTTTGGTAAAACATTACTATGAGAAATGCATGCTCAAAGCAGAGCCAAATTATTTAGTTTATTTTTGCTGTACCTGTGCTCAGTGTAAGACACATCAAGGATGGAGGTCTCAAGCAGCTGAGTTCTTTTGTCTGTCTCAGCTTTTATTTGTGGTACAAACCACAAAAGCTGAATCTGAGAATAATGGTTGTGACTTTGAGGGCAAGGAAGGTGGGATTCCCAAAAGGACCTGGACTTGCTCTAATTCTTCTGTGTTTAGTGGGGACACAGGAAGGTGGTGTGAGGGTCTTTGAGCCGCTCCAAGCGGTGACACTGAGGTACCTGGAGCTCTGGGTGACATCAAAAGGAGGTAAAAAACCCCCAAAACTGCCCTGCAGTGGGATTTTCCTGACATCCTTATCTGCTCAGGAAATCTTCCAGTTTACTTTAGGCCTTAAGACTTTGGTTAAGCTGTGCTGAAAAAACATGAGGCAGGTGATGGAACCTTCTCAACAATGTCTGTGCCCTGCCCCAATAATGTTCAGTGGGTATTTCATTAAATATTAGGGTGTCACGGTTGGTTAACGCAGAAAGAAATGGGGGATACCGGAGGAGAAGCTATTTTTTTTTAGGGAAGTAATATTTTTAATTGGCACACAAAGACTTGCAAGGAGCACGGGTACACCCAACTTTCAGGGAGTGGGCATGGAGGAACGTGGATTTGCTTTAGGTGACGGTGTAAACACCATCATCCCTGATCTGGTTTTGAGTGGCTGGAAATTGGGGGTCCTGTGCAAAGCCCCAACAGGTCACCAAGTATTTTGGCCCTGCCAGGAGCTTCTCTATTAACTAAACAAGTACTCACACAAATTCTGGAGGAGAAAAAAATGTCCTCATTTCAGCCATGAAGTCATGATGTAGCTGGCATGTACACGTTTCAAATTGTTAAAACCTCCTGCCTCTGTGTTTTCCTGACAGCAAATAGAATTTTCTACTGTCTGAAATCCAATGTCTGAGAGGTTTATTAGCTCTTTAAAAATGGAGTGGCACAGAACCATTTTTCCTTCTTAGGTTCCTCCGCTGTGAAACGTTAGAACCAGCTCAGTTGCACAATAGCAGGGAACTCTGTTCTTGCAGGAAAAAAAAAAATGAGCTTGAAACATTTGCAGTGTTTTCATCAGGCAGAGCAGCAGCCAAAATAAATTACGGCATCACATTGACTTCATTAGGCAAAATCTTATTTTTGTTGCTGCCAACACGGGTTGGTGACTCTTAAATGCCAGGTAACCTTGGTCAGTGGAGAGTCTTTCTGGGGTCAAAAGCAGCTTTTTCTTCCACATTTTCTTCTGGCAGCCTTGTGTTTCCAGGGGCTCCAGTGCAGAGGCAAAATGAAGCTGCTGGGAGCAAATGCTGGAGCGACAATCCTCTGGTAACAGGAGTGTGGCAATTTTTCTGGAGCCACCAGCCCAGCCACAAGCGTTTTCAAAGTTTAAAAAAACCCCACATTTGTAGAAACCAGTGACAAAATGGAAGATCCCATTACTCTGGTTAGCCGTGTGTCTGTATTTATATAGATTGCATATAGATTTTTTAATTTATCTGTAAATACTTGATAGCACAGAGCTGTGTGATATGAATTCCTGCTTGCTCCTTCTTAAGGCTGTAAGTGGCGTTTTTTGACCCCTGACATGCCACGAGTCGACCCTGTTGTTGTGCATTCCAAATTAATGAGTCCTTTTATATCATTTAAATAAAGAGGCTGCTAAGATGGCTGAGAGCATTTGTTAGTGGTAAATGATTTGGACAACGTTCTTTATGGAGCAGTTCTCTGGAATGCGCTCGTGGGTCGGAAATATTCCTGTCGATAAAGGCCAGCGGGAGGAGCAGTTCTAATGGAAGGAGAAAGAAAGGAAATGTAATTAGCACTTAATGACTTATTAATGGTTTATAAATACATAAACAAGATCATTAGACTAATATCAACAGTTGCAGGCAGTGAAAGGCAGAGAAAAGCCAGCACTGTGGATCTGGATTAATGCTCCCACGGCTGCCTTGGAGTGCTCCCAGTATCCCAGGGGACCCCAGGGTTGGGACTGGGGAGCCAGAAACTCCTTGAGATGTGTTTCAAGGCATGGTGTGTCCTGCAGGCCAGCTCTGGTGGCCTTGGGGCAGGGGAAGCATGGAATTGTGGAATTGTTCAGGTTGGAAAAGCCCTCTGAGGTCGACTCCAACCATCCCCCAGAACTAACCCGCTGTCACCAAGAGCTGCATCCACTTGGCTTTTAATCCCCCCAGGAATGACGATTCCACCACTGCCCTGGGCAGCCTGTTCCACGAGAAGACAGAACTGTTTCACCTCAGCCCCTGCACATGATGGATGTGTCCTCATTAAGTTAAGAACATTTAGGCAGTTTCCTGTACACCTGGGGATTGGCTGCCTAAAATAGAAATAACGCTTTTCCTGTTGGTGGTGCTTTGGAGAATTTCTCAGCGCTGAAAATTCCTCCAAGAGCAACTAAACAGTCTGAAAAGTAACTGAGTTAATTAAACACCTAAATGATATCCCCCTCCTGGAGAAATGCATCTTTTTGGGCATTAAAAATGGGCCTGTGATATTTGTTGCAGGAGGATACAATTATTTGGATCTTTAGAGGCTTTGCAGAGCATCAGGTGGCCGAGAGAGTGTTGATGTACAGGATAAAACGTGACCAGTTGTGGTGTGTGGGTTGTTTAATGAATTTAAACTTTCCATCTTGTGTCAGGTGCTTCTTGCAGGCCACACAGGGGTGTGACGCTGTGGGGATGACTCAGGTTCTCCCAGTCACTGTGGGATATTTGACCCATCCAACAAGGCAGGGGAGGCACCCAGGATTAACTGGCCACATGTTTCCATCAGATCCTCCCTCTGCCTCCTTCACAACCTGTCCACAAGCAGCGCTTCCCTGGAGTGGGGTGGGAGTGGGCACTGGGGGCCCCTTTCACGGAACTGGAATGGTCTGGTCACCCCAAAGCTTCTCTTTTTGCAGGCTGAACAACCCCAGTTCTCTCAGCCTTTCCCCAAAGGCTCAGAAGGAAGAATTTCTTCCTTATACCTATTCTAAAACTCTCACCAAAAGGTTGTTATTTAATTTTCATTTCCTTGCAGGGTTAAGCCTGGTACTTGGTGCTCCACCTGGTGAGTGCAGAGGTCAGATTATCTTTATGGCTGCATTTGTTCAGCTCACAGTCTGACAAACAATGCAATCGGGGTAAATCCATCTGATGAGACATAAAGAGACCTGAGACAGCAGGGGATGTGAGGAGAGAGTGGCTGCTGAGGGCACTTGGTGTGTTCAGCTGGAGGAGACTGAGAGGAGACCTCAGTGCAGTCACAGCTCCCTGGGCAGGGGCAGAGGAGGGGCAGGACTGAGCTCTGCTCTGGGGGGACCAGGGACAGCCCCCAGGGAATGGCTGG
>JAWMRA010016467.1:0-26186 GCA_035584735.1 Pseudotriccus pelzelni | reverse complement strand
TTTTCAATTGAGCCATATATATAATGAAAAGGCTCAGAACTGGTCTTTTAAAAAACTCTTTCCATTTGTGACTTTGTAGAGTCATATGTTCACATGCTGGCTACATCTCATGATTCCAGTCAAGCCAAAAAAATTCTAGTTCTGGCCCACCCAGCACAGATATCGATCCCCTCTGTTGGGTTCTTGCTGTGTCCAGGCCATAAATCTGCTCTTCAGTCTGCCTTGGCATTGGACTGCAGTGGTTTCTGATGGGTCTGAATTTTAGGGTTGTTCAAACAGGTTCCAGCCCCTGTAACCACTTGTACAACCTTCATTGCTGACTATCAGCCAGCCCTGTGTCCTGACTATTGTTAAGTTGTGGTCTTTCAAAGTGATTTAAAAAAGTCCTTAAAAAAAGCTGCTGCCTTGAAAATGATGGTAGATACCTGGTTTACAGGCTTTGCTATTTGTAGCTTATGCATGTTCCGTTTTATATTTCTCTGCATTATTATTCTGAATATCGATAAAAAGTGCTTCTTAAGAGATCTAGTTCAGCTGCTTAATCTTCATCTAAAACTTGGCAGAAACTGCAACACTTTCTGGTCTTGGAAACAGAAAAAACCATGATTTTTAACTCCTTTATGTATGTAGAACTATACATATTTGGGCTGCAAATATCTATGCAAAGTATAGGTATCTATAACATTGCATAAGTACTGTTAGAGTTATCCCGGTCATTTTATTCATGCTATGTCCTAAAATAGACTAATATTAATGGCTTACACAAATAGGCAAAGTGGGAATTGATTGCTTGATTTAAGAATAGGATGGGAAAAAACCAGTTATTTTCATAACAAAGTAGTAAATAATTCATATTTAAAACAATGATTCTATTAAATAAAATTTAATTAAATAAAAATAAAAAAATTAATAGCAGAACCTAAACCAGCACATACAAGTCTTTTTCCTTTTCAAGAACAAGATTTGGTAGTCTTGTTTCATATTTAGCAAAAGTTGCTTTGGTGGACGATTAGATACTGACAGGAGAGGGGACATTCTAGTTTGGCTGGGATGCTAGAGTTTTTTGAAAACATATCTGGATGAAAAATTGCTAATGAGGCTTTTTTTGACAAGCTAGCATGAATTAGCCATTGTAATATCATAGTGCCTTTTTTAAGGCACTTTCTAGTAAAAGAAATTGTCCTGATCGTATCAAGTGCTCACTCTGATCTGTATATTACCTGTTTGTGGCAATAATTCTCTGCTGTCATATTGTGTGCTGAGTGCTTTCTATGAAAGCATGTACCCCCTGATTTGAAAATCTTTCCTTCTCTTCTCTCTCCCTGATGTATGTATGTATGTATGTATGTATGTATGTATGTATGTATGTATGTATGTATGTGTATGTATACACACGTGTATAAATGTCTGCAATGCATGAACAAAATTCGCATAAAAGTATACTAATGCAATTCTTGGTTCCTGGGATTTAAATAGAGCTTAAGCACAAAGCAGTCTTGCAAAACTGTCATGGAGATTTACCATCCGAGACAAAATTATTGTTTATCACCCATGTCACAGTGACTATGAGGAGGATATGCAATCTAGAGGAGGAAATGAGTTGATTGACATGTTCTATTGAAATACATACATTCTAAAGCAGATTGAAATAGCTGTGGAATAATTGATACAACTGATACAAATACGATTGATGAAGATTTTATTATGTAAAAGCAAAGAAGGTCCAAGTCTCTGTAAAGCATGTGCTTTACATTTAATATGTTGAATGTAGACAACAGATACTTTCCAATACAGACTGCCAAGTGCACAAAGAGCAAAGTTTAGTCAAAGTTCATTCTAAGGTCATACACTCAGTGCAACCATCAATCTAGACAACCTCTCAGTAACCTCCACATACTCCCAGACAAGCTCTGGGATCCTTTGTGCTCTGATTAGAGCATACAAGAGTTAATTTGCTTTAAATAGGAAATTAAACAGTTATGTAAAGTGCTATATGAGGGTCACAAAATGGTTCTTGAGGTGCATTGATGAGTGCTGTTTGGAATTCCTATTCCACCTCTTGCTCCTGCAAAGAGGAAGAGCAGAATGACTGAAGAAAATAATTACAAACTCTTCATGGTGAAAAATCATGAAAAAAAAAGTCTTAACTGAATGCTAAAAGGGCAGATCCTTAGATAGTTTAATTTTTAGAAACACTGTGTCTCCATCCCAATGTCAGGAGGCCATGTAAAACTCATGTGCTTCTCGCACTACACAAAGCATGCTGTCTGCTGGAGGCTGGCAGGAGCAATGCAGGACTAGGATTCTGGCAGAAAATAGCAAAAGAAAGAAAAAGAAAGAAAGAAGAGCTGTAAAAGTCAGCTTAATATTTTCTCCACATGAGCTTTGTAAACAGGGTGATAGTCCTGGTGATACAGGGACATTTTTTGGGTTTTCAGTGATTTTTTTTGAAGCTGCAGATTCCGGGAGCACTAGCGTTCAGAATTTGGAGATCAAGCAGTTGGCTGAGTGGGGAGGGTGAGAAACATGGGAGAGGCAAGAGGCCACAAGAAACCTGATGTCATGAGTGACATGAGACTTGAATTCAGACACAGCAGAGGAGAGAACCTTCATCCTGGATTCTAAACCAAAGACAACTATTACTG
Source organism: Pseudotriccus pelzelni (assembly GCA_035584735.1). NCBI lineage: Eukaryota > Metazoa > Chordata > Aves > Passeriformes > Tyrannidae > Pseudotriccus > Pseudotriccus pelzelni. The sequence continues at coordinate 23,541 of JAWMRA010016467.1, read as the reverse complement.
AAGAGGATGTGCTCTCAGGAGTAGACTTGGCATCTTTCTGCTTCTGCTTATGAGCCAAGTTTTGTCTATCAGCATCAAGATTAGTAATATTTTAATAATAATTTTATCTTTCCTTTCTTGATCAGTGAAGTTACTTAAGTGATTCCAGGCAGCTGCTTCCTGAGGAGTTGGCCTACTGATATAACTCTTTTCATTTAAAAAAAATATTTAATGGGTTAAATCCAGTTTTAAAAGAAAAATAATTGATTCAAATCTGTGATGCTTCATTTCAGTAATATGATATTTATAGGTATTGAAATATTAACCTGAAAATAATGATTTATCAATGATAATGGAAATCCTGAGAAGACCCTTTCTTGTACTCACTAGCATTACAAAATCCTCATATATGAGAATCAGATATTATAAAAGAAAAGTAGGAAGGGGAAAGTAAAGCATGATTGTCTATGTAAAAAAAAAATTTTATACTGGTTTAATGTTAAGCAACACCAAAGGCCTTATTCCCATACCTTGAAAAAGGCAGTGGAAGAGAAGCAGAGGTTAGATGAAACAAAAATGAGTCAAATGCTTATATTAGGTGACAAGCAAGGCTCTGGAGATCTGGTGATATGATTCATGGAAGCCCTGAAATGTTTTCAAGTTTAAAGAATAAACCTCTCTTACCTAGATACTGGGTTTTCTTGGGAGATTTTGCAGCAGTTAAATCACTGAAAATTAGGTTTCCTAGTTTCAGTATTCTGCTTCTTGTAGATGATGAAAACATGAAGTAGAACAGAAAAAGTAGAAACAAAGCCATTCAAGTGATTTAAAATTAATAAACATAGTTTGTGTTTGAGCAACTGACTTTTCTTTTTTACTGTATTCAGATCAGTTCTTGCAGTGCTGTGATAGTAAGGAGAAGTTTTTTACTATTCACTCATATAGTGTTTCAGTATTGTCCATACATGCAGTTCTAATATTTTAGGGGACAAACATAGCAATTTTGAAGATTACAAGTAACACTATGTCAGTGTTTCCAGGGATTAACAACATAGAGCAACCGTAAGAGGACATCCTTATGCCATGGAAGCAGACATGCTCTGAAACAAAACTGTGATACTTCTGTGAGCTACAGATTACTAGCAGGTTACTGTAGATGTGACACTGTGTGGTGACGTGGATATGACTTTTGATGTGATTTCAGTTGCAGTGCAATTAAGGAAAATTTCTGCAGAACTCTGCTAGTTAAGTAACCACTGTGCAGGAGCCCAGACTATAGTACTGAAAGGGATCTCACGTGGTCTCCTCCTATTCATCCCACTGTCTTATGGTTCACAGTGAGCCAGCTAGTGACAGGACAGGTGAAAAGTTGATAACCACATTGACCATTAATAAGCATCAAGCTGATTTATTATGAAAATAAAAATATGAAACCAAACTCTTGCAATCTTTTATGATTCTAGGTTGCAAGAATCACATTCTCTTTTTTTCCCTTTTATTCTTTAATAAGCATTAAATATGGTTACTTTCAAATATTTATAAGGAAATTTCACATCATAAAGCAATTACGATTATTTTTAAAATAAACGTGTGACTTGTAGTGTATTCTGACGAATAAATGTCAAGCAGTGAGAAAAAACAAATGGCAGATCACCTGCATTTATATTGAAAAATTCTTCTTCAAAGCTACTTAGTGAGTAATTACGAAAAATTCTCAGATTTAGGAAAATCTGGATAATTTTTTGGTTTATTAAAGCCTAGAGTGGTTCCTCAGTGATTCAAACACACAAAAGACAGAATTGCAATTTCAGGAGACAGAAATTGCAGTTTGCCTCATGGTCTGGAACTTTATGATATTAAAGGTCCTTTCCAACTTAAATGACTTTATGGTTCTCTAATTCCTCTTCAGAGTCTCTCTGATCTGAGACCAGGGTCTTGCAGCAGAGATGCAAGTGACAGGACCAGAATGGGTAGTAAATAGCATCTCTTCTCTGCTTTTTCAACAACTTAATCGGTATGGAAGAAGAAAAGTTTGTGACACACATTGGGCAGGGACAATTGGGAAACCAAGAGAAGATCAGGATTGGATTTTGATGATTTTAAGGGTCTTTTCCAATCTTCGGTTCTATAATAAGACAGGGACAGAAATGAAAAAGGCAGAGAAGTTGTTTATAGCTGACCAGGCAAAACAGTTTTCCAAAATTCCAGAAGTAAAGCTTGCATCATCCATGCAAGAAGAACTGTTGGTGAAGACATGACCAGACATGGCATGCTTCTTACACTGTGGTAGCCATGGTACAACAGAAACTTACTGAAGAGTTGACTCAGTGCAGAGGTAGCCAAAACCTCAGTTGTTGAGACCATGAATTTTATCCTATTGAAAGAGCTCAACTGCCTGCAAAAACACATGCACAAAAGGTAACACCACATTTTTCTAAACTATTGATATGAATGATAACAATGGTACCCCAAAAAACCAGTTCTCATGTATTAAATAAAATTTGCAGTGCTTTATTGCTTACAGTTAACTTGCTCTGCAGTGATATACAAATAGTGATTTGCAGACTTGAGTTTGTAAATAGAATCAAAAGCTGCTTGGGTATTTTCAAGGTTATAATTTCACTGAGGAATTCTGTTATGTCATAAACTGAATGAGTTTAGGTAAGCTGTTTAGTCAGGAACACCAAGATGAAAATTGTAGCCTTGTAATGTACAGTAGGCAAGACTTTATTCATTAACAGCTTTAAGTGGGCCATCTGTGATGACTAAGTCTTCTCCAGAGACTTGAGGATCTAGTGAATGATTTTAATACCTAAAAACGAGTGTTTTTTTCCCCATCTGTTTTTTCCATTTTCTCTTTGAAGGAGAAAATGTCATTTTTTTATTCAATCAACAAATAGGCATAAGTGTTATCAGATTAAATTTGATCACAGAAGTAGAGAAAGTTTGAACTACTGTAGCTTTTTGTCTGGCTTGGATAAAATGTCACAGTGCTGTCACTTGAGTCACATTATCCTCTGCTGGCATCAATGACACATCAAAAATAATCATACAGTTGTGACAGAGTTTAACCAATGCTGAGTTAATATGGAATCTATAGAAAGGTCATGAAGTACTTACATATTATTCATACCATAGTTATCCTTTGGGTCTTCAACTTGGAATGACACATGCGTTTACTCTAAATCATGTAGTTGACAAAAACACCAAACAAAACCAGACCAAACAAAATTACATGTCTTAGCAAAAGCTAAAGCAAAAGCAAAAGCTGAAAGAAAGAACGGCCTACTGCCTAGATCAAAGCTTTATTATTTTATTAATTTGAGCAGATCTGTGTTGATTTGTATAGGTCATCCTGAAGACAGAACTTTAGTGAATAATTTGGGAAATCAAATGCAAAAGGGTTTTAGAGAATACATTTGATGTCTTTGTTCTCCCTGTCCTTGATAATAGAGAAGTTATTTGGCATAACTGCATTTACTTAATGGAAAGTTAAAGAGAAATAGAATTAGCACATGCTTCCTTTGTGTTATTTCAATGATACACACACAAAAATCTTGAGAGATCTATCAAGCAGGCACTGTATTTTACATACAAACTTGTTATTTAAGTTAATAATTTATTTACTGTATATTTTATGGATTACTTTTGTAGGTGAGACAATACTTGTGCACTTCTGGTGCAAGAAATGAGGTTTAGAAATTGCCTGGTATGCCGTAGCATGATATTGTAGTACCAAACACCTATACCACCTAGCATGTGTTGCTTCTAACAAGAATATGCAATAACCAGCCCTGGTCTCAAGACACAAGTTAATAAATAGAACCTCTAACTTTCCATGTTGAGTAAGGCTGAGTCTGCGATTACTTGTTTATGTGTATGCATAAAAATGTATTTTAAACCCCAACACATATACAACTATATGTGTTTGTTTTACATTATATATGAGCATACTTAGTGTATGCAATTTATTGCATATGAATGTAGAGGAATTCTGAATCAATCTTACTCATCACCAATTGTCTAAAGTTCATTTTGTTTATTTTCTCTACTTTTTAAGTATGCTATGGCATGTTACCTAATAGGTCTCCAAGACAGGGGTTATTAAGTAAGGGAACAATATGAGAGAACGCAATTTTTAAAGAAGGTTAGATAATCAGGTCGCTTAAGAGAACTGCTATCACACATTATTCAACTTTTTCCAGACTCAGCATCTACTTCCAATTGAAAGATAATTGTATTTTCCACAGTGGAAGCAGTATTTTGTTTTTGAACTTTCCTGGTTTCAACAATATAGGCACTTCAGGAAAACATGTTAATTTGCATGAATTTATAGCTAAGATGGGTAAGGCCAATACTGGCCACAAAGTGCTAACTTATTTTTCAGTCATTTCAAACAATGGATGAGTGGTTTCCATCAGCGCTTGCAGTATGTAATTTACTGAGTATTTCAGGCTATCCTTTGGCATCTTAATTTCTGCAGCAGTTTTCCCATGTCAAAGGCAACTGACCACTATCACAGTTATTTATATTTCCAAGTGAATTAACAAAAGCAGCTTTCATGGTTTTCTTCGGTGTTTCATACCACAGATATGCCTGGTTGGAAAAGTAGGTTTATATTGAATCGGCCTTGAAAATAACTTTAAGATGATTTATGGAAAAGGATTTCACATAATGACTGCATTTGGTAAAGCTGAAAACTGCTTTGTTGTTTTTGTAACTTTAAGATGTTCCCAAGGTCTGGGGGATGAACTTTCTGTCTTCGGCCCCTCTTCTAGAGATATCCAATCCGTTACATATAAATTGTCCGAAAACCTATTTCCTTCACTGTTTCCGTCTTTCTCTAAGGAACAGTGTGCCACAGAAAACAAACTTGCAAGGAAATTTAGAGCAGAGATTTTTTGCAAGTAATTTGTTACCCTTACAGGAATGATTATTTTGCTTTCTAACAACCTCCAGTAAAGTCCAAGGCTGGATCCTGTGAAGTGCAGAGCACCTAGTGATACTGCCAGCAAACAGCTGTTGTTTTCAGCAGGCTCTTACAGCTCTTGGAAATTTCTATCAAGCCTAAAATACTTTTCAGGGTTTGTCTGCAAATAAACATAATCCTAAATCCAACAGTTTAGAAAAATGAAAATAAGGCAATAAAATGACCAACCCACAGCTCTGCTGGAAGGATCTCAAAACAGTTGTGGTTGTTATCAGCCTAGACAAAACCACAAATCATGACCAGATTGTGAAACAAGGGTAAAAGTCATGGTATAAAAGCAGTTCAATACCTCCTTAAGAATTTGTAGGAAATTAAAACAGCTCCCCATTGTTGAGAATGAAAGACTATTGTTCTAGAAAAGCAAGAGCCATTAAGCTAGTTACACATTTGCATTGATTTGATGAAAACTGAATGAAGTTAAATTAATACAAGCCAGATGTAAACAAATTTAAATGTGTTCACATAGAGGTTTTCACCAGTTTAACTGATTTAAAACCAATATTGTGCATAAACAAGGTCATATATCCTTTTTTCTTCTTATTTGCAGACTGAAAACTTGGTAATAATTTCAATTTGGATTTTGATAACTCTACAATAAAAACGTAGCTGTATTGCTGTATAAGCCTGAGTCTCCTGATAATTAAGACAATGTATGTCCTTTCAGAAAGAGATTTCAAATTCACATTTTTTTTGTAGCCAAATACCATATGCAAGCTGTTGACTTCAAACCTGGTGCAAAGACACGTTGAATGGCAGAATCAGTCATGGCATTGTGATTGGAGGAGGATGAAATGGTATCCTGAATCCATACTTCAACATTGCAGTGTAATTAATATTATGCAAGCTCGCTAATAATGCTGAGAAAAATGTTAATACAGAGCCTAGCCATGCCCACAATGGGCTTCTCCAGTTTAGTAGGAAGATAGCATTCCTGGGGCCTCTTCATCTGTCCTACTTCCATTTCACTCCATGTTCCTTCCTGAAAAATTCCTTCTTGTAAATTGGCATTAGCAGCAACTTCCTGTCATGCTTGTTCCATCCTATTTATCAGAAAAGAAAGAAGAGAAAAACCCTTCTTAAGACATACAGAAGTGAATAACGTAATTTAAATTTCATATTGGTATAGTGACACAAGTGTAAAATGATGTCATATTTCTTTCTCATTAATATTCTGGAATGACATTGGCCTGAAACGTGTGTTTAATGTCAGATCTTTGCCTGAGTATGTACTACTATATTATCCCTCTAAATGCTTTATTGTTCACATTTTTTAATACTCATGCCCATTCCTTCAAGTTTCCAAAATGTCAGGGGTATGAGCTGAACTGGTATCTCACTTTGCAGTGTGACAGATTTGCTATCTGTAAATATGAGCAGGACTGGGAAACCATTCTTCTTCTGCAGCTGAGAACATCACTGGCTACATGTACATTTTTCTCCATTTTCCATCAACATTTATGGCATCTCAAAACATCAAGAAGTCCTTAGGCATTACTGAAGGAAAGATGTGTTTGTCTTAAACTCTCTCAACATCTCCATCTCTGTGTCTCAACCCTCACTGACTTTCTGTGGTGACAGTTTTGACAAGAGAACAAGGTGCAATCTAAGGTCTTTACCTTTGGTCCTTAAAATCAGTGGTTTGGTGAACTTGCAGGCGGAAAGGAGAAATTCACAGAACTAATAAAATAAGTACTAAAAGTTTCTGAAAAGTGAGGTGTGATGATACTAACATCAGTGTGATGGATTGGAGGGACGACATGGCTGTCATGTAAAACAGAAATGAGGGAAGGGCCATTTTTGAGCTGTAAACCTGTACACAGAGGTAAATGCTTCTGCATGTATGTATAAAATAGAAGGGATACAGTGCTGTATCAAAAAGGGAACAATGCTGCAGACTTACTCTATAGCAATGTACGTATAGACATGTAGCATAAATGAAGAGTTTGCAGGAACCAATATTTAATTCCAGGAGAAAAGTGACTGAGTTGTTATGTTAAATCCATTTAAAATAGCAGGCACTAAAGTTTCATATATCTAGCTGTTCAGTGTGTCTCCTTAAAAGCCAAGATGCATCTATAACATGCTAAGCTCACTGAAATTTGTATTTATTCTTCCTAGTTTGTTTAAAACCAATAACTCTTTGTCATAATAAAATAGACATAATTGACAGCATTTAATTATAACTTTAATTTTATTTAACATTAAATTAAATTAGTATAGCATAAGTCATAATCATGATGCAAAAAATCATTAATCCAATTAAAAAGTTAGCACTTGATGTATTTACTTGCTAAAAACTGTAAACTTTTCTTAATGAAAGTTATTAACTGTGATTTGATAAGTTATTTTCTGCCCCACTATGGATGTTTTCATGATTAAATATTTCACATCTGGTAAGTCAAGATGCATTATTTTCTTCTCATCAGAATGTTGTGCAGGCTGAAGTCACTTCTTCCATACTCCCAGAGCAGTAAAACCACTAAATCATCAGTTCCCATGGTTCTGTTTTCTTACCTCTTTTCCATTGCAAATAGGTGCAAGAGTTCTTCACAAGAAAAAAATTAGTTCCTGTCAGTGAATCATGCTCTCTTTTTCATTTCAGGGCTCTCTCCGAGTTTCCAGGATGTTTGAATTGAGGAATCCTAACACCTCCATCAAAACTGTTGAGGCCTCTGAACCCTTGCCCCAGGCTACTCTCCTCCAAGGTACTCTCTACTCACAAATAAATTTAAAAAATCTGAAGAGCAGATCTACTGTGTCAGAATTTTGCTGGTTTTCTGGTTAACAGAGATCCCTTCTGGGTGAAAATATCTTATTTTTAGGTAATAAACAAAAAGTGGTAAACCTCCTAGAATTTGGAAATTCTCCTTCAGTAAAGCAAGTAATAAAAAGGCAAAGTTTACAACCTAAGAGCAGGTATTAGAGACAACCTATGTATTTCACTTTGCTCTCCTCTCTGGTCACTGAAAGTAACAAACATGCTCCTTATATTTCTAATAGGTCACATTAAAATGGAGTCAGAATTTCTTAGCAATAAAATCAACATGAGATTCAAGTTATGTAGGAGATAGGCAAAACCCTTTTCCCCATTCTGAAAAATCATGGCACTTCCTATCCTATTCTTATTTCTTCCTGTGGATTTGAAGAGCTTCATGAAAGTATAGAGAGACCTTTTTATCTGTCTTCATATTGAATTTGCCTATCGCACTAAAAACTCATTGGGTCACAACCTTCCTGCAACTGTATTTGTACAGTGTTTATTATAATAGGAATTTACTCCTCAGCTGAGACATAACACACGTTTTTGATAACAATTTCGAGCTGTGATAAAAGTTATGCCTTCCAACAGTTTCTCCACTTCAAAAATGATACTGAAATCAAGCAGTAAACTGTGGTCCTTAAGATTTGGCTTTCTGGTTTGCTTTCTCAGGCAGTCCTTAGTCATTTTAAAATAGTGCCTGTGTTTATCTTAACTTCAGATAACCATGAAAAGCTTAGAAAAATACAATTGTAATCAGTGTGTGTTTCTTTTTTTACTTATATACCTCTACTTTCTTCCTATTGTCATTATCTCACAGTGCTTTGAACACTTGCTCCAGAGCTCACAGCCCAAAGGACAAATAACAGTGGAAGGGAGAGAGGAAGATGCAACTGGAATACATTCAAAATTTCTGTACATCTTTCCCTTGAGGCATTTAAAAAGTCTAATCTAATTTTGGAGGTGGTAAAAATTCCAGGAGTGTGTTCTATGCTTGTATTATCATTTCAATCACAAACACAGAACTGAAATTGTCCTTCAGTGTTTTTTTTCAGCTATAGAGTGGCAAAGAGCCATATTGAAAGTGACTCACAATTATTATGCTGTATCATCTCTTTCCAGTCCACATCCGAGTAAACTTTCAAACATACTCCAGGAGGTACACAACTGTGATAACATATGTTTGGATTTAAGTGCATTTACAACATGTCTAGAGTTGCATAGTCTTGGAAACATACACAAATTCCCTAACAGTCAAACGAACTTGTTTTATCCCATTTTATTCCCAGAAAGTAAACCTAAATTAGTAACCTATTTAGACATCTCTTATTGCCTGTTTCTCTGATGCGATGACTAATTAAGGCAATAAAACACTTATTTATGCTTTTCAGAGTGTGCATTAGGATTTGGGGAGGGGAGCTAAGTTCAAAATGCAGCCCCAGGGCTGAAGATAGAGATAATGCATCATTTGATAACAACTTTCTGCTATAATTCACAGAGCATTTACTGCACAAACACTATTTTTCACCAGGAAATAAGGTTGTATCTTAAATCTAATGTACAACGTTTCCAAGACATGCTTTAAAATCAACTGTGTCTTCTCATGTTATAATTGTAATGTGTAAGTACCTTTGAAAAATAAACAGTGAAGTTCAAGTTTAAAACAAAACAAAGCAAATCAAAACAAACAAAAACCCTGCCCCATCTGTCAGATTGTATGTATGACATCATCAGATATTCTACACTTATTTGCAGCCATTCAGACCAACCTACCCCACAGTCTAAACTTTGTGCTGCAGCTCTCTTTACAGGGTCAGTGGGCTGGAAAATTACCACATGCTGTCACAGTTAGCTCAGCCAGGTCTTGTTATCATTGTTTCCAATGAATCCATTCATTCCATTACTTTACATATTGGGCAGACGTTCTACTGCAGAGGCTTGGGCCACAGTAACTTGAAAGGCCAAATGTTAATGGGCCCCTATTGTCAGCAGAATAGCAGTGCAATACGTGGGAAAAAAGTACCCAGACAGCCCACTGACACTGGTTTAGGACCTCTATACTCAGGGCGTACCCTGTAAAGAGCTTTTATGTAAACAAGCCTTCAATAAACAAAGAATATCTTCTCCGTCAATATTCATAACCCATAAATTTTTCCTTCTTTTTCCCCTCCTTCACCCTACTGAGCAGCATAGCTCTTCAGATGCAAAGAGGCAAGAAAGTAGTATGTATGGTCAATGCCTTTTGCATAGCAAATCCTTAGGATGTGTGCAAGAAACCATACAACAAATCCTGATTTGTAAGGGATATTACAGATCTCAAGGCTGGAACAAAGCAGTTTTATTTTGAGCTTGCTCTACTGTCTGTGTGGATGATAATGGAGCATGTGATTGTGGAAATGTAAACTTGTGATTTGTGTACGCCATGGCTGATGTGTCAAAATGAAGGCACAGCATGTCTATCTGTAAGTGCTGGGCACGGAATTTCAAGTAAAGGAATGGCAGTAATGACAAATTTTATTTTCCTCTTAGGAAATCAAAAAGCTAGGCAACGCTCAGGAAACACGTAGTGAATTTTGAGCACGCAGAAGAAAACATACACCAGGATAAAGAAAAATGTGTTCAAGTTACATTTTTGTCCCCAAATGTTGACGGTGTCTTTATTTTTTAGTTGGTTTTGCTTTTAGGTCAAATACTATTCTCACTTGTTTCCCATCCACATCCTTGACTTTAATGAGTTCACTAGAACTTGGTTCTAATATGGAAGAGCTCTTGGAACAGGCTTCCCAGGGAAATAGTCATGGCACCAAGTCTGTCTGAGTTCAAGAAGTATTTGGAAAACACTCTCAGGAAGATGGTGTGATTCTTGGGGCTGTGCTGTGCAGGGCCAAGAACTGCACGTTGGTAATTCCAACTCAGGATATTCTATGACCCTGTGATTGCTTTGGAATAGCTACACTGGCTCCAGTTCTTTCACCCAGCTTTTCTTAATCATGGATGGGTCAAGTTAATGGAGATGGAAATTGGCAGAGTGCCTCCAAAGGGGAAGCATCCCTACCGTTGCCAGCTGTGATTTTTCAGGGTCCCCACTCTTGCTAGAAGGAGATACCTCCTTCAGATTCCTTGATTTGAACAGAGTAAAATGAATAAGATTAAAAATATCTCATGAGAACAAGTTGCAAAATCCTTCATTCCAAGAAGGAATCACTTTAAAAACTGCTTAAAAATTAATCCAAAGAGAGAGGGAGAGAATCTCTGAATGCCTGGGGCTTCACTGCCAGATCTGAATAAATTCTCCTGTTCCTGATACCAGCCTGGTATTCAGGAGGGAAAGGGTCTGACCTTAGCATCTGATGCCTCCTGCCTTTATTTCAGGTACTGACTATTCTCTTTCTGTTATTTTCCCTGCCACTGGACAACAAAGGTCTTGATAACATGACCTGGCAGCTCTCACTGTGACAGCATTTGACAATTAGCTGAATCCACTTGCATTTTGAAAACTGAAACACAAGTCAAAGCTTTTAAAACTCATCTGTAGTCAGAAGAGCTATTATTTCAGTTCATTTGTGGTATTGATAGTGTGAAGCTCTCCAAGGAGCCTCACAAAAGTCAACAGCACAATATATCTTTGTTTTCTGCAAACATTTTGAGAATATTAGGCCATGGAAATGAATGCATGAGAAGAATTCATGGTATCTCTCTAAAGCCTGGATGAAATATATTACAGATGATAATAAGATATGTTAAAATCTTTGCACTATCCAACAGCCAGATTAGCCACTTCATGTTTTATGTACTATGTTCTATTTCCACTACGATTATTTCTGTATCTGGCAGTAAATTTTAAATAGTTCTCCTTTTAAGATGACATTAAGAGGCAACTGAAATAAATTAATTTTCCATAAATGTATGTCAAGGCTAGATTTCCTAAGCTAAGGCCTCAAAGCAATCATCATAAAAATTTGGTAAACCATAGATAATATCTTGGAATAAAGAGACTTTTTCAGGGTATGAAATGTTTCATTAAGATAAACATTAGAATTTAATGTTGCAAGCATGAAAAAAGGAGACAAAAAAAAAAAAAAGACACTGAAAGGATGAGAGAACACCAGAAATAAATAGCACTCTTACAAATTCAGTTAGTTCGAACAATCTGAAATGTTTTATTTTGTCCCTAATTTTTCAAGATTAGTGTTTGTGTACATGCATGTTTTTGCCAATGCACTTAGGAGATACAGGATCTGGAGGAAGTGAAACAGCAATGAATTAATAGCAATGAGCCTTGTTTTATGTGGTCTTTTAAAACTGTATTACAAAATACACGAATTGCATTATTCAGTGCTTCAGTTTCTTACCTAGCCTAAAGTGTTAAACTTAACCTCAGGCTTCAAGACAACTTCTGGACTTTAAGTATAAGCACAAAAAAGGGACTTTCATTATTTGCCTCAAGCATGGAGACATTTATCTGAAATTTTTGGGGAGCTCTTGTTCGTATTCTCTGGTGGGACCAGATGCACTGTTTCCCAGAAAGTTTAAAAACAAAGAAAACCAAAAGCAACAAGAATAACAAAATAACTTACACTTTTGTTTTAACAGCCATTTTCTCCTAATAAAAGCGCAGGTAATTATGTGACTGATCCAGTGTCCTGAACTAAAGAAAATAAAACAACTGCAGAACAGCTCCCATTGAATTAGGTGGGATTTCAACCAAAGAGTACTATTGACATTCATAAAACCCACAAGAAAGGGCATTCAAGGGCATACAAGGCATTCAGCAATCTCTGCATTCTTGTCTTTGCCATCTTCCATTCCCTTTGCCAAAAAGAAGTAAAAATAGTTCAGCAAAATATGTGAAAACAATTTAGAATTTACCCACATGACCTGTTGTAACATATTTTTCATAGCTATTTTCTGTTACATTTGTGTATTTCATGTTACATTAATATTGTAGAATTTCAGCATTTGATTACCCTGGTAAAATATGACCTTGTAATCATTTTGAACAATTTCATATCAGAATAATGAAGATAAAGGCTTACACACTCAAAAGCCAGCATGTAAACTCCTATAGAACATAACAATATTTTTTTTTTAAATTTTTGCTTGTGTATGTTGTTAATGTTTGTTTGTCTCCATAGCCCAATTCATAATCCTCTCAGGAGTCTTGCTCATTAAGGCAGCACATTTTCTGGAGCTCACAAAGGATCTGATGCACCAGCGAGACTGTTCTGGCAATATCTGGAATAGGGAGAAGGAAAGAAAGGAATGATTAGAGAAATCCACAAATGCTCCACTATGATACACACCAATATGTAAAAGGTCGTATTTCATGTTTTGCCTTGGGCTAGTGCTGTCTCTGTGTCTCTTGCCTGTGAAAAGGGCAGACTGAAAGCAGCAGTTCCTGAATTTATTACCGCAAGGAGCAATTCATTTAGACTGAAAGGCTACTAATTGCAGCAAGCCTTGAAATCCATAATTATTGTTGTTTTGGTTTGTTTTGGTTTTTTAATGAACAAAATCAATAATTTCTTTTCTACCATCTGTACCCCTCAGATTTCCTTCTTCCAATCCCAGTCTATGTCACTGAGATCTCAGCAACATTTTTGGCATCTTCTGGTCTGTTTTCACATCTCTCTTGTCAGCCTAGTTATGTTTTCTTCTTTGATCTTAATCAGGGCAATGGATAATTCAATTATTTTCACAGCAGCCTGGACTGCTAAGTGTTTTCTGCCTTTTTTTTCAGTACATGCCATAAACTTGCTGTCATTGCTTCTGGCCTTTTTCCATGGGAAGTCTTGAGACACTGAGTGTTTCCTACTATGCCTGTTCAGCTAAATAGCATCGCTTCAAAAGGAGGATGAACAGGAACTTTCTCGCTCTCTTCAACTGTCTGAAAGGAGGCTGTAGTCAGGTGGGTGTTTGTATCTTCTGCCGGTTAAAAAGTGATAAGACAAGAGGAAATGGCCTCACATTGCACCAGGAGGGAGATTTAGACTGCATATTGGGAAAAACTTCTTCACTGAAAAGGTGGTCAAGCCTTAGAATGGGCTGCCCAGGGAAGAAGTGGAATTGCCATCCCTGGAAGCATTCAAAAAGAATGTAGATGTAGTGCCTGGGGACATGGTTTAGTGGTGTACCTGGCAGCATTAGGTTAATGGTTGGACTCAATGATCTTAGAGGTCTTTCCCAATTATAATTATTCCATGATTCTACATCATTAGCAGCATCTAGGTGTTTGCCTCAGGCCAGACTGTTTCTAGGAAATTGCTGAAACAAGCTAGGAACTGGATAAAGTAGATTACTTGAGAAGAAAATGTAGGCAAAGCAGCCACCCCTGTATTGCTCCTAAAGGTAGTGGTGTCCAGCAAGCTGGGCTCCATGTACCACAAAGGGCACCAAGTAGAGCCTTTGCCGTCCCACTCTGGGAGCTGAACCTTGAATGTCCCACTTTGTTACACAAAGCTTTCAGTCCTCACCAACAGAATGGGCAAAAGGTAAAATCCCAGCAATTACTCTGGTTTCATATCATGCTGGAGATTATAAAATGTTAGATATGATAATGCTTGGAAGAAGTGTCCCTGTTGGCACTGTGTCTGTAGCATGCTGCAGTTATGCCTGTTGTGTTTGAGATTAGGAGTTATCACCACACTTCATTTTTAACATCCTTTAAAAAGACATGATAGCACAGTAACCCCAGCACAGGGTGTGTTGCAAGGCTTAACTAATTATTGTGCTCTTGCAAAGTGCTTTGAGACCTCAAAATGAAATCTAGCATTAAAGTGAAAAGTATTATACTCATGCAGCAGCTGGGGAGCAAAGAAATCTGCTACTGCTGTGTTTGATGATAGGTCTGTCAGCTGAGGGAAAGACATGAATATTTAAACGTTTATTTAATTATTAAACTATAGGTCTACAAAAATGATGCTCATGACTCCACTGATGTCCTAAGTGAATTCTATCTGTACTAATGTGAATCCAGAGCTGTACAACTAATGAAATTCACTTTTCTTAACATGCTGGAAACTCAAATGGCACCTGTGGAGAATCCAGTTCTCAATATTTCACCTCTGTCCCTCTGCAGAAGAAGAGCTGATCCCCTTCACCAAGCAAAACAATTCTTAGATGTTCTGGAAACAATATTAGCCTCTTACAATTACTAATCACAGGCAGGTTCAAAGTGCCACAGTTACTTAAATTCTAAATTTCCTTTGTAAATTGCACATAAAGACTGTATTTCCCATTTGTTTCTTGCCTTCAGGGCAAACTCTGACACTGCTGGACTTCTCCCTTGGTGCTATATGTGTCCTTCAGACCCTCTTTTGGGTCTTGTATCTTGTTGACTGGAGTCACAACTTCCTCTTCTGGTGGTTGATTACAGAGTTAAGATATATAAGATCCCTTCCAAACATTCTATGAATTTATGACATAAATTAAATTATTATCTAGGTTTCAGAGCTATGGATAGGACAACCTGTTTGTGCGGTTTGAAGAATGGTTCTTACGGACCTTTTTTTATCCTAGTGAATGTGTAGATGCCTTGAAGACGTCTATGTATCTTTCTTTTTTTCTGTCTACTTTGTGTCTGACACTGGGACTTACCTGCTACTCTTATCAGTGAAGTCTGAGAGATCATGAGTTTTCATATCTGTTTTACTGAGGTGACCATGTGTTGCCCACTGGATTCCATCTAGATGGAGTAGTTATAAAATTAACATATTACTGCTGATTTTGTTATTCTTCTATAGGTCCTTCAAAATTCCTCAGAAAATTATTTGAAAGTCAGCATTTTTACCCACTTTCTATTCTCAGCCAGAAGGACCCTGTAATTTTAGTACTGCAGCTAACATCCTTAGGCATAATCACATCTTTTACCTGCCATATTTGTCTTGAGAATCTTTGGGGTTTTTTTCTGGCATATGCTGAAACTCATGCGACAGAAAGTAGAAAATTAGAGGATCACAATTTGAGTTCCAGAGTAGATCAAACACCAGTTATTAGAGCATTAGAAGAGATTTTGAAAGGAAGAATAATAAAAATTTATTCAGTGGTATTAGCAAATGTAAGATGAACTGAAATGTCAACATAGATTCTCTAGAAGTGGTCTTTTGCTAAACTAACTGGATACCTTTAGAAGTTTTTGTTAAACCAGGAGAAACCTGGTTTAAAGACAGATAGTTATGACGTAGATATGGATAGACATACAGAGAGATTGGATAGATAGATAGATAGATAGATAGATAGATAGATAGATAGATAGATAGATAGATAGATAGATAGATAAAATCTGACTTCAGTGAAACATCTGATATGCTTCTATAATGGAAGTTCTCTGTTCAGCTGACAAAATGGGGATTAGTTGAAAAATGTGACATGAACATGGAGTTGAAAGCAAAGGCTTGCAATGTGAAACGAGAAGCATCAAACAGGAGGACAACGACAATTTACTTCCTAATAGCACTAGTGTTCAGTTCAGTCTTCATCAATAGTGACTTTATTTTTAATTACCTTGGCCATTTGGCAGAAAACTAATGGAAATGAACTAATGAACTAATGGAAATTTGCAAGTGCTCAGAATTAAGAGCAGCACTGAAAGTTTCAAGTACAAGTAGAGTGATGATTCTTGATAATTGCAATAATATCATCTAGAGACAACTGAAAGCAGAAAGTGCAGAGCTTTTAATTTAGGGACTAACAACACAATAAAATTTTTAAACTATTTTTTCCTTAAAATATCTAAAGATATTTGTCATTGAATGACCTGAAGCCATCAGGAAACAAACTTACTTCAAAAGTAGTGGTGACAGTGAAGAAAGAATCCAGGAGTTTGTTGAATCTGTGCTGAGTAATATTAATAATTGATACAATTTCATAAATTAATTCTCCTTTACAGGAATTTATTGAAAATTTCTTTTTACATCTCTACTTAGAGGTGGATAGTTTATTATTTTGTTACTCTTGAAACAGTCCACTGTGTTTATAATTACACCATCCAGAAGAAATCTTCTATTGGGTACAAATTGCTCTTGAGTCTTATGAAGGCAGAGGTTTTGTTTGAGATACATAACTTTTTTTATGGAGGAACTTGAAGTTCTGTCTTATTGTCGAGGACAATATGTTTCTCTCTGGTTCATGAAAATGATTCAAGAAAACTGTTGTAAGGCCTTTTAGAGCACCAGCTAGAATTAGTCACTGCTGCAGTCCTCAGACATCAGGTCAATCTGCAGGTGGTAGTGCCCTGGAGCTCTAGTTCCAGTAAGCTATCTGCTTGAGAAACAAGAGTGTCTAAGTTCATTGCAAAAACTGGTATAGAAATATTGTTCAGTGGAATTTGTGAAAAGAAATTTCAAAATTTCCTTTTTTGTAAAGGCAAGCCTTTTTAAAATATTTTGGTGACACACATTCTGCCAAATCATATCCTTCTAATTATCAGGAGCTTATCCAGCTTGACAGCAGAGGCTCACCAAGCATAGCAACACACAACTTAATACAAACAGATTTACTAATTTCATAGCTTCCTCTGCATTGTGCAGTACACAAAATTGATGCTCTCAAGTAGCATCCTAGAAGTGGTTATGCAGGAGTAAATGAAGGTCTGATTCATCTTGGTGCTAATACTAAGCAGAAGCATTTTTCAGGCAGGGAGCTTTAGCTCAGACCTTGAAGCTGAGATGACTTCCATAGCAAAGGTGGATGTAATGACCTTGTACTGCAAGGTGGATTGCCTCAGTCATATAATCACTTTCAATTCTTCTTGATCCTTATTGAAGCTTTTTGATGCTGTGGAGCATGAGTCTCTTTTGAAACCCTTGTAGCATCTTGTGTGCCTGCTCCTGACATGGCTCTCATTGCCACTTCCATATGCAATATTGCTTTGTAAGCATAAAACAAGTGTTTTCCAGAATATTTTCTCTGTGAACTGGGGAGACTTCTGACCCTTTACCTGTAGGCATCTGCATGCAAGATTGTGCCTATGTGCATTTAGCTTTGTGTCTCATATATTTCAATATATTTTTTTCCATCTCTGAGCTATTTAGTCTTAATTTTACATTAAGAATATGTGTGCAATGTAGGTTAGGGAGACCATGGGGACACAGCATTCTCTAGCTGCTTCCTGGTGAATGTGGGGTCCCTAACTCACAGGCAATAAAGCCTGAAGCAGTTAGGAGGCACTGAAGCATTATGAATGAACTGTGAAGATAAATGTATTCAACACTGTCATTTTCCATATTAGTATGTAACCTTTCTGTCAGACATCATTAGCAGTACTAAATCAGTCCTGTCTAGAGGCTTCCTTTAAAATAAATACAGTAACAGTACCAAGCCCCCAGCCAATGTCACATCCATCTCCAGGTTTAAGGACCTTAACCTACTTTTACAGGTGCCTTTCTCTAATATGCAGGTACTCAGGGGCCTTAAGAAATATGAAAGTGAAAAGACTGTTTTAGGGGGAACAGGTCATCCATGAGTGTCACAAATGTAATCAATTTGCATAATCATCAAATCGATCATCAAAAAATAGTTACACAAATTAAGAAAGTTCAAATAATACATGAAGGGCATGGCCAGATCCACATCACTGTTGTTAATTGTGTAGCTGGACTTCAAAATCTTGAAATAAAATGCATGCTAATTAGGATTTACCCAGAACTCAGAACCCTATGTCTGATATCTCACAAATTAAACATCTTATCCATGTGAAATGTCCTCCCTGGTCTGGGAAAGACAGCCTAAGACTGGAGTCCATTGCTAAAAAGCATTAGAAATAGTTGTCCTTCCTTGTGAGAGCAAGCTTGAATGACGAACATAACCTGGATATATGATTTTAAGATCATAGAAGCTAAGAAGTGGCTAGGACAGGTTCATCTAGAGTCAGACAGACACAAAATCTGAAGAGAACCTCTGAACATTACCTCTTCAAACCCCCATGCATGGCAGGACCAGTTTAGGTTTGCCCCTGAGCTTTTTTTATATATATCTCTGCATCTTGACTACTGCCTCCAGTTTGTGAGGTTTCAGGCTCCTTGAGGGAAGAGACCACAGGTGTTGATTTACCTCCCAATCTCTAACAGCTAACCATTGAAGTATTTATTTTAGGTTAGGAGATAATATTCTTTAGTGTCAGCAAATGCAACCATTAATATCGAATTGGGTAAGTTTTGTGATAGAAGAGAAGATTTGACAAGGCTCTGGCTTCCCCACGTGATGGTAGGTTATTTCAGCACAACAGCCACCACTTCACCCTGCAGAAGGTGAGATGTCTTTGTGGGTTTTGCTAGTCTGAGCTGGAACGAGGCTCAGATTTGACCTGGCATAACCCTAAGCCCAGTGGCAAAGTGTGAAATCGTGAGCTGAGCTTGTCTGCTCAAAGGCAACAGGGAGCTGGAGCAGCTGCCCAACTCCCCATGTGGCAATGACATAGGATAGGAGGTTTATGTGCCAAAAAGCCCAGTCATGGGCCCCTGGATGCCTCTCTACCTGCCAAAATATGCACTAGTATCTGTTGTGAGGTGCCTCCCTGGGTCCAGCAAGGCTGTGTTGATCTGCCCGAGGTGTGAGCACAGTGAGCTCCAACCTGCCTCAAAGAGTCAGCTCAGACACTCACTGTGTCCCCTTTCCCCAGCCTCCACAGTCATTGTTTGTGCCTCTTGTCGGATTTTCTCATTCCTCTCACCAAGTGAGGATGCAGCAGAGTATCATGGTGCCCGTTCTCACCAATGCATGTGCAGAGAAAAGCCAGTCTGGCATTCAACTTTTATTGTATGCCAGGGATCATGTGAGTTCCTCTGCCTCTCTATTTACCCCCAAATTCATATGAAAATCTTAAAGTCTGTCCCCCTCTTCTCTGAAGGATTTTGTAGGATTTTTTCTGGGTTATATTTGGTTTTATTGAGATGTTTTTCTAGTTGAGACCTTGTAACAATTAATTGTGACCATTATTCAAGCCATAGCTGTTCTATAATTCATCGTCACAGTGTCCTGTTCCATGAGTCTGTATACCACTGGCAATCTACAGAGTTAATAAAAATACTGAATAGGTATAGAACAAGCACTAGTCCATTAAAGATCTCATTAGGGAAGTCCATCCTTGACCTCTCCTTACCAATTAAACTCAAAATATGGAAGATGAGTCAGATTTTAACCTAAATAAACAGCTGAGTTTCCTTGGTTTCAGTTAGTGTCTGTTTAAAACACCCCAAAACATCATGCAAGACAAAGTCTTGGATAAATTAATGTGTATGGTAGCATACACTACATGAAAAATATTTTATTGATCAGATATGTGATTATGAAAAAAAAATTTAAAAAACCCCAAGAATTTTATAACTCCAACTTTCAAAAATGTTTGCATTGTCTTTAGATACTGAGTTGCTTACCAGAATTGCTTTTCTTCAAACTTTACTTAATGTTGCTATAACTGATCTATAACTTTATAGCTTTGCAGCCTGTGTTTTAGACTTTCATTGGAAATCCTCTGCCAGTTTATTAGCATTCATTAAAAACAGTGATTTATGAGTCAGAGATCCTTGCACAGTTCATCTAGGATTCTAGGATTTTAGATGTCCAGCCTGTTTATCGTAATTATACAGCTTTAGCCACTGCTGTCTTTCAAGTCTCTTTGGGTTTTTCTACAAATTACAGATTACCTATTTTGTTACTTGTTCTTGGCTCTATTGCTAGTATTGAAAGAAATTTCCACAGACATATTTGTCCCTTTTTGACTCTTTTGTTTATAATTATGTCATCTTTAATATTCTATATGAGAGTGAAATTCAACTCTGATCAATAGAACAAAGCACTGGACAGATAACTACTAGGCAGAAGTGTTCTTTTTAAAAGTAAAGACTACTAGAGCTACTGGATATTACACAACTCTAGCTTCGTAAACTTCAAGTAATATGAGATTCTAGAAAAATTTAGAAGGGGCTATGGATATAACTTAAATGTCCTGATTTCTATGTAACCTCACTTGTTAATCAAGATGGACTATGGCATGAAACAGACACCCAATTAGGATTGAAATCATCATGACAAGTTCTCATGGGAGAAGGGGGAAGGATGAGGACATCATAGAAACTAGTTTTGCTACTGGTAGCCTCTTGAAAAAAATAAAACATAAAGAAAGGTTCAGGCTCTGACCACAGGAGTTGGATACCCCAGCAATAAGAGCAGATAGAAATACCGGAAATTGAAACTGAGCTAAGGAAAAAAAAAAAAAAAGCTAGCTCACTCTTCTTAGCTGTATTGGTCATTCAGGATTAATGGGTTTAAATAAACTTAAATATGTCAGTCATTAAGACCAGCAGTGGGAGAGCACTGAGTAGAACTGTAGTATTTTTAAGATACTTAAAAAAACCTAAATGTACATAACAAAGGCAATCATTTTGTCATAATAATCATGTAAATACATTCTGTGAGAACAGGAAAGAGTATCTTTCATGCTACAGTTGCTAAGAAGGCATTATGCTGCTCTGCATGTTTCTTATCTCTCCTTGAGCCATTTCCAGATCTTTTGGTACTGTTTAGATGATGTGTAAATCAGACACGTGCTTTTAAAAAAACTTGTGATTGCATTATTATCCTTTAAACTCCTGTAACCAACCCATTTGGGCAATAGAGTATAGTCTGTACAGGTCATTATCACTCTGACTTCTGCACAAATTTTATATAAAGTGAGTAACAGCTATGGTAATATATAGTAGATAAGTATAGAGAGCAGGAAGGATCAGCCTGACCCTGAGTGGATAAAACTTTGAGAACTCTTAAGGAGGAAGTGTTTGAACTGCAGAGCACCAGTCCACATGCACGCAAAGCTCATATTAATCCAATAAATAACCTTGTTTGCTTAAAAAAAAAAATCTATTCAAAGTGAAGAAGCAGTTATGGGCTACTACCAGTAAGTATCCTGAGTGAGTATCAGCTCTGCTGCACTATGGGTAATGCAAGAGCTTAGTAACTGGGCTTTGCATTGACAGAGAAATCAGTGTTGGAAAACAAAGCAGTGCTGCTTCTTTTGTCTTCACCACACTGATCCTGGCAGGAGCAACCTCATAATCAGCATGTGTGCCAGCTCTTTTTTTCAGGAATCACTGACACCTCTTTGATTTTAGAAATTTCTTTTTTCCTTCAATATTTGAGATAGTTTAGACAGCTGAAGGCAAACCACCCAAATCCTATGCTACTCATTTTTATTTCCCAAAAGAAGCATTATGAGAAAGCAAATGTACCAAAACATTTATTTTGGTACTGACCTCACAGAATCTGATAAAAATATGTCATAAAAATGCTTGCTGAGATCATTAAAACTTTAGGAGTTATTCAAATTACAGTTTCAGTGTAATTTTGAAAAAATGCACTTTTTTTCCTTTTTTCCCCCCCTAAAATAGATCAGGAATGTGAAAAAAAAGACATAAAAGTGTAAAAAAATCATCAGGCCATACTTTAAGTTCTGTGTATTAAGCACATGTCTTTGTCCAGTTTGGTTGACAGTCTTTGATAATAAAATTGTTCTTGTTCTTACAAACATCCTTTAGCCAAATCTCTCCTTGCAGAGCACATCGTCAGTGTTGTACTTTCCAGAAAGATATTTACATATCCTAAAACTGCAGTGTTAAAAAACCAAGAACAGTAATGCAATCCAGTTTTTAATCCAGTTTCCAAAGAAAATATCATTTTGGCAGACTCTAACGGGTATTTCACTCTATTTCCTCTGCACAACATTGTGATAATGTTATGTGGTCAGCAGGAAGCTCATTTATTGCAGATAAGTGATCTTTGCTGGGTTAGTTTTTCTCTTAAGTTCCATAGTGTCAGAAGATATCCATCGAATTATAACAGCTTCTTTAATATAAAGGCAGTGGCATAAATCTAAAACTCAAGTCGAAAAGAACCTGCTCTCCTCCCAGATAAAATTAAACGTGTTTTGAATTGAAGCTGGACTAGCTGCAGAGCAAATAAAGTCCTTTTATACATTTTGAATCAATTAATGTATCCCGATAATAGCTAGTGAATTGTGTTTGACCAGTTTTTTTCTTACAGATGTACGTGTTTAAACACACATAATTTAAACCAGGGTAGATCACTGAAGATGTAATATTTTATAGGTTATTCTTCTGTATGTACTACAGTGCAATGATCCATATTGAAAATGAGGTAGCTACTGAACAGTACTACTTTTAAAAGATTTGTCCCTTTTTTAATGAAGTGGTGAACAAATGCATGTGCAAGCACTGTGAGCAGCATGGTCTCCACAATGTGGAATTTTACAGTCTCCAACACTCAGGAAGACCAGACTACTACTCTGTCCCCTAAGAAGCCACAGACCTGTTTCTCACAAAATTAACTTATGTAAATAAACATACTTCATTCAGGAAAACTGGGAGAAGTGGAGGTAAGAAAAAAGAAAAATAAGCCCCATTTTGTCTGGTGAAGGGAAAGAAATGCCTGTTTGTCAGCTAAGACTGTCCAAGAATGCATCTGGGAGGTTTTAGTATCACCCCTCAGCCATCAGTACTGTTCTCTGATGAATCACAGAGAGAAGCTTAGGTCATTTGGACTAGTCTGACTTTGTTTGCTCCTCCATTTGTTGCATGGGAGTGGTGATTTTGTAGGATACTACAAGTGGAAGCTCCCTTAAGCATGAACCAAGAGCAGCACCACGCCACAATCAGCATGAGTTGCTTTGGAACCACAGCAGCAGAGGCACCTTCCAGAGAAATGGCAAACCCACCATGCTTCCCCACTGTTGGAGACAAGGACATCTCTCTCTGGAGAGATGCTGGCAGCCCCCTGCAGGACTGGCTACCTGGGAAATTGCTGC
>JAWMRA010016466.1:0-18410 GCA_035584735.1 Pseudotriccus pelzelni | reverse complement strand
CTCTTTCTCATCTGTCCCTGCCTCAACCATGAATTCCACTGCAGTTTTGTACATTCAAAGAAAGCCACAGCTGGTGGAAATTTTCAGCAATCAGGCAATAGAGAGGCATTGGAGCTAGGTAAGAACTGTGCTTGTGTACAAGAAAGATCTTACCTCAACTGGATTGTAGACCTTGAAAATATAGTAATTACAATATTATTGTTTCTCCATCTCCTGCACAGATTAATGTACTTAGTGAAATGTAACTCCAGTTACTATTTAGAAATACCAAGGTCAACCAAGCTCATCCCCCCAAAAAATCTTTCTATCAAACATTTGGTATATATTTTCTCTATAGAGTATGTACATATTACCCATACAAAGCTCACCTTAATACTGTTCTTCTAAAAGACAAGAATGTTAAGCATTCAGGAGTTAGGAAATCCCAGCATTAAGGCTCCCTTACAGCAACCTTAAATCAACCTCTGTGGTACATATGTATTGTCATCATGTATGGTGATAGAGTCACACAGAGGTTTCTACTTACAAGGCCTCTGACTCTTTCAATTACTTAGGAAGGACAGTGCCCTGTAGGTTTTTAATATTTAATTCTTTCCTTGTTCAATACAGTGCTGCCTAATGTGTTATTCATTTAACAGTATTCAAGCCTACTCTGAAAAAAACCCCACATAAAATTTCCTCAAGGGCTTTTCTGTGGTGCTTGCCACAACAGTGCTGTGATAACAACTGATAATGTGATACACAAACGTTAATGAATCATTGCACA
Organism: Pseudotriccus pelzelni; assembly: GCA_035584735.1. Classification (NCBI taxonomy): domain Eukaryota; kingdom Metazoa; phylum Chordata; class Aves; order Passeriformes; family Tyrannidae; genus Pseudotriccus; species Pseudotriccus pelzelni. The sequence continues at coordinate 17,644 of JAWMRA010016466.1, read as the reverse complement.
GGTTAAGAAGCAAGGCAGAGACATTCAGACTTGGCAAGCAATTTCAAATGTGTGCAACCTGTTTCTTATGATTATTTAGCATTGTATTTTCAAAGCTCATCTTCCACTAACTACAGCTGCAGCTGTAGGCGTTCTGCATTTCTGCAGCATGGTCTCACAGCCTCGAGTCAGAAAACCAGGAAATATAGGGAAACAAAATAATGGCCAGGCCTGGGAAGTCACCTAGAAATGGCTTATTTAGGGCCTCCTTCTGGAACAAGCCAGGTTTACAAAACTGGCCTGAACCAGGTCTGAATTGAATTCCTAATCATAAAGATTCTTAAGACTGGACTTAAGAAAAGTTTTGCCAAAACTGGAATGTGTACGGGAGTGCCTTGGTTTTTATAGACTGGCGTTTTGTGACAAAAACACTGAGTAGAAAAATTCCCAAAAGGCTTCCTTTGCGGCAAGGATAACCAAGAAACCAAATTAGGGTTGTTCCAGCGACATTTGTTCTTTGGTATTTCTTAGCTTTTTGAGTGCTTTACAGTGCATCCATAGTAAAAATCTTCCTCAGAGATTGTGTGGGCAATCCAGTTTCATGTCAGTGAATGCAGACATGTTCATGTTTGCCGCTGCACACAGACGTGGATGGCTTTGGACATGGTGCTGCGTAGACTACGAGTATTCTTTCTTTCACTTATACACTGTGATTAAGCAAGACAGAAACAGTGTATAAACAAACAGATAATCTGCTGCTTATGACATTTTTTTTTAAGCAGACGTGGCACTTAAGAATATGATTTAGTGGTGGCAGTGCTGGGTTAAGAGTTGGACTCAATCATTTTAAAGATCTTCTCCAACCTGAACAGTTCTATGATTCTCTGAAGGTGCCTCAAGCTTTAGCTTATGCTGTAGGATTGGAAGATTAGTGATTTTCACTGCTACAAACAACTACATACAGACAATAAATATATTTTAAAAATATTTCTCTGTTCACTGTTGCTGTATAATTTACATCTCTAGTAGGATTCTGACTCATTCAGGAAGGATATTATGTGGGAGGGTTAGGAGATGGGAAGGACTTTGAAATGGGGATAGGCCACACTTTTACCCTTAGATGTCATTCAGAAAGAATTTCAGTAAAACCACCAATTGTATTACATCAGCGCATCCTCTTACATCCCATGGAGATTTTCCTAAACAGAGCTAAGCCATTTGCTTCAAACATCTTATCTATTTCTGTCACTACACAAATCCCCTAAATATTTCAGACACTGCACGGCCAACTGAAATGGTAAATTACCTCGTATACTACAGGGAAAACTGTTGAATAGCACTAGGTTTGGATCCTGCTGAAAATGAGGCTGCTGGGATTGAAGACATCTGCAGGAAAATCAGAACTGTAAACAGTACCATCCTCATCCAATAATTACACTACTTTCTGTTGGTAGCATTCCTTTGTACTTCTTGCTTTTCTTCTGTCTGATGAGACATTCTGCTATTTTCCTAAGCACATGTTGAAAGAGAATTGACAAAGGATGGCCTCACCTATTATTCTTTGTAATGGAACTGTTTGAGGTAGGTCACCAGAGGCTACTGCAGCTTTTGGAAAAGCTGACGATAATACAATAAAAGCATTTCTGAAACCTAAGGCTGCCTCTACTGTACTTTTACTTCTCCGTTTTACAGTGTCAAATGCTTTTCTTAGTGCCCCTAAGCTAATTCTGGAAGCAGAGACTTTTATTAGATGGATGGTTTTAACCTGGGAATAAAGCTTGAAGCACCAGGGCACAAACCCAAGTGACTCAGATAAGGTTCAAATTCAGTTACAAACTTACTCATAAAATTCTACAATGAAGGACAAATCCAAAGAACAATTAGCTTCTCCCACTACATGAATTATCTCTCTAACAAAGCCACCAGAGTGCTAAATGTGATCCCAGGAAGTGACAATTCATAATGATGACATCAGCCTACAAAGGGAAAGTAAAAAGAAATGCATAGAAAGTATCATTATCCTCCCTTATTCTCTAGGATTATTACTTGTGGTTTGCGGTACCATTGTGCTTGTGACACAGACATTCAGTTGTAAGCTTTGCCTCTGGCTTTTCTTTTCTTTTTTTTTTTTTTTTAAGATGTTCTTATCAGAAAAACAGATAAGGGTTCTATTTCCAGCAAAAAGTCCTGAGCTTTGTGACTTTTCTACACCCTTCTATACGCCTTCCGAAGTTCAAAGGCAAGTCAGGAAATGACATCTTCACTAATGGAGAGCAGACTCCAGAATACTTACCTGTAATTCTCAGGTACTATTAAAGCATCTATGGTTGCATATCGTTAAATACAGAAGGAACAATTCAGCCACAAATGTCTGATTGATCTTTCAAAATTTACACCGGTAAACAGCTCGCTGGTGCCTCTAGTGTGAAATGGGCTCTGCTATCAAATTATAGAGGACAGCTTCAGGAAAAGGGTGGGCCTACACTCTGCTGTGTCTCAGCAGGTACACATCATTAGTGCAACTCAATCCCAAGGCCATGGAGGAGGTCCCAGTGTTCTGGACTCTGCCCCAGTAGCTTTCTAGTTCTGGTATGGACATATCTTGCCCCTGACCACCTTTCGAGACAGTCAGTGGCACCTGTTTCACATTAGAGACATCCTGCTTTCTCATTTCTCTAGCGTGCTCCTTACCCCCACCAGTGCTGGACTCTGCACTGTCCTGCTTCTCCATAACTTATGGAATTTCGTGTCTTGTCTTCATATCAGGGCAGCATTCCCTCCTGACTCAAACAGCCCCACACCCAGCCTGCTGCAATGTCCCTCCAGGGGACAAATCGGTGCCTCAGGGCTGTCCTGTTCACTGGTCTATTAGCAAAACTGCTCACTGTTTGCCAGAGACTGGCCTTGAGAGCTTGGAGTGTTGCCATCCTGCGGTTGAACACCCCCCACTGCCACCCCTGTCCTTGTTTTCACGGATGTCTAGTACTTTAAAGCATTTAGTCTGTCAGGGTATGATTGGATGTCAAGAGGGATGAGAGTGTGGCAGTGCTGTCACAGAGGAAAAGGAACAGCGTATGTCTATTTTGGCAGAAACCAGTTGCTCACGTGGAACTGGAGGTTCATTGAGTTGTGGCTTGTGCCATTTGTACCTTACAAGCAAGCAGCATGGACAAGATGCCTGGCTGAACACACATGCCTGCTTAGCACCTGGATTTTAAAATATAGGTATGGCTACACTAGAAGGAATACACATTTTCCTGCAAGCTAACTGTGGTGTGTGGACTCAGAAAGTTTCCTGCTGGGCTTTTTAAAGAGGTTGTCATATTTACATGCCTCCAAAAAAGGAAGTTCAAAAAAATTAAAAATAGTTCTCTCTCGTACAATGATGACACAATGATACCAGCTTTTCTTTCCTGTTCTGAATTGAGACTTGTGCTCAGGAGAAAGGGGAAGGGAACCTTCATCTATCTTTTTTCTGAACTTTGTTGGAGGCTGACACCAAAATGTGGTTATATGGGTTGGGCACATTTTTTCCCTGAAAGAGGTCAAAGGAGTGAAATCCCAATTTCCTCTGAATTTGCTGTGGAAAGAGGCCACAACATATTTCTGCTGAGCAGCACTGGATGTTTATAATTTTCTTGAGAAATGCGTTTCTTTTTCTCCTTTAAACAATTTATGACTTTTTCTGGAAAGCAAGGGCAGCAGCAGTATGTTCATACCAGCCTGAAAAGCTTGAGGCTCACACAGAGCTCTGGACAAAAGCTTTCCAGTTCATAGTTTTGAAACAAAGTCACAGAGAGAGGTCTTATGCCAAGCTTGGTTTTATTTGGTTTATAATTGTTTGGAACGCAGTCGCAGCCTCTCCTCAAGTGGAACCTGAGTAGAAAATGAGGATGAGGAAGGAATGTAGTTCCCGTATGGTCTCTGAGCACCTGCATGCATACACACACACACACACACACACACACACACACGGTGTGTTTTACAGATGTGTGGTTCCAGCTGCACTGCCTTGGGTAGAGCACACAAGGACTGCCCTGATCTGCGCAGGTCAAGAGAAGTGAAGAAGCAGGTTTGGCGCTGCAATGAGCACACAGTTTCCTGGTGGGCAAGGGTTGCCCGGTGACCTCCGTTCTCCTTCTGGCACGGCTGGAATGTGCAGCCTTCCTGCCATGGGTCTCTTTCGCAATGCTGTAGTCCAGCCACAAGCCCAGGAAGCAACGCTGGAACTATTAGAAAAGGCAAGAATGTTGTTGCAGTTACTGCTCAAAGCCACTTCAATCCACTGTAGAAAGCACTGGTGTTCTTTTGAAAGAAAAGGCATACTGTACCTGTATGTAAAAAGATAACTGAAGTCAGCAATAAAAGAAGGATTAGCTGACCTGTGAAGTATTTGCTGAAGTCCCTCAGCTACAGTATACTGTTTCCTTGAATTTAATATCTTAATTGCATCCACAGTTTCTTTGGACACAAAAACAGAACGTAAGAATGCCATATCCCCTGGTGTGCAGGCTGCCATCAGCTGCCATCTCTTCATCTAACCTTTCTAGTACAGAACACTCCTTAGATATGGGAGAAATGCAGAAAGATGTGATTAATACTTAAAGCTGCTCACTAGTTTCCATCCTCTTGGCAGAGGCTGTAGCAGCAATGATCAGACTGTGCCAGCCTTCCTACATTGTGCTTTGCACAATCAAAATCCCCAAAGAATGGTGCAATCTGCAAAAATCCTGGAAGGCTCTATTTGAACCACTGATTTCTGATGTTGCCTTTGGCCTTTGTTTTAACACTAAAGCATTTGGGCTTATTTTCAATAGGACCTGTAGGACTAAATACAACTGTTCCCTCAGCAGGGGCTGTGTGAACATTCGAACCAAAACTCAACCTGAATAGTTTTCATTCTAGTGCCACCTTCCAGTGAAGGATTTCAGACCACTTTGCAAAGTGCTAATGAAATAGCCAAGAGTCACAACACTCCTTTGAGCTTAAAAGGTTTCGCTTTTACCTTTTCTAATCCTTCCATTCCTCATGAAGGGGATGAGACACCACAGTTACAAGCAGTTTGCCCAGATTTTGCAGCCCAGGGGAGTGGAATGCTGTCTGTGAAGAAACATGGCCTCCATGAATTAACTTTAACTTATTCCTGATAATTATCACTTACACACAGGTTGTAAATCAGACTTATAAAACTAGGTATCACTGCATCTCGGTTTATCCATGCTCAATTCCTCACTACTACCAAATAAAGTCCATACTGTTATTTTTAGACACCAAGCAACAATATGTTTCAAGTATTCCATCACCACACAGATGTCATTAAAAATGCCTCTTGTTCAATTCACACAGAGACATTTCTTTGGAAAAATAATAAAGTAGACCTGACAGATTAGAAAGAAACAGTTGCAGTTAGAAACCCTAAAATGCAACGACAACCGAAGTACAGCACAGGAAACGATTGGGCTAACCTTGAGGCCATCATGATAAACTTACACATTGCAAAGATTATATGTTTTCCACCAAGAGAAATACCTCTCTGCATCACTTCTGATGGGGAGAATCCCTTCCAAGTTAGATGTAGCAGCTTAGATGGGAGACAGAAATTCTGCATCAGGGAATTAACCAGTTAATTAAGTATTTGTCAACAGGAAAAAAGGCTACAGGCACAGATGGATTCCCAACTGAGATTTTGAAGCTTTTGGAAGTAACAGCATCTTGTAAGCTGTTTAGAATCTCTAATGATGTTTTTTAAGTCAAGGGCAGTTAAAACTGAATGAATTTGATGGAAATACTGTCACCTTTAATGAAGATAAACCAGTAAGTCTGTTGCCATTTGCCAAGCCATTTCAATATCAAAAATACCTACAAATAACTTGGCAAACAGATTGGAAAACTGCATAAAGCAGTTGATTAGCAGAGATCAGGTTGGTTTAAGTTCTGGCAGGTGGATAACATCTGGCAGCTTGTGGATTGAGTCATTAAAGGAATGAAAGTGACACAAGTGCAGTAAAAGATTTTGTTACATTCTATGGGGATAATTATCATAAGCATGACAGATAATGGAGGAAAAGCAGATCTGAACAGCTAAAGAGCAGTGATATCAGGCCAACCATTTTGTATGAGGAAGAATTGTACACTTTGGAAGGAATGTGTAGACGACAGTGACCTCTCCCTTCCACCTCTGATTTTCAACCTATTAGAAAAAGACAAGAATAGAAGATACAGAGAGTGATAAATAAGGAAACAGCAATAATTAGCCAAGCCAGAGGAATGGCTAACTGCACCATTGCAGGCATAGCAGGTGTGTCAAATTAAAGTTTTGAAAAATCTACAGGCAAATATCTACTGGTGGCTGACTGAAAAATAAGCAGGCTGCCTTTTTTAGAGTGCTAGCAAAGGACACAAGCATGTCCCTAACCCTGACACCTGACATGGCTAAACTGCTCCAAATTGTTTTAGGCTGATGTTATCCAAGATACAAAACCACACTAATGACTAACTTACTGGCAATCTGGCACGTCCATCCTGGCTGGATGCAGCCAGTGTTGTCTCCACGACCATATCTTTTGCCTGCTCATATTCCAAGGCATTTTTGAGAGATGAAAATAAGTGCAGAATTGGTGAAGGAAAATGCCAAATGTTTGCTAAGATACCAAGGAGTTTTTGATTACCTTACTTTAACAAATGAGAGAACTCAGCTGTGAGGTTTTCAAGATGTCCCCAGAATCTGTCAGAGGCAGGCAGGTGGGCTGAAATATGAACTGAACTCATACCAGGCTAAATACAAATAGTGCACCTCTGCTGCTCTGGTATAGAAAGTCCTTAAATATTTCATACAGGACAGATAATATTAACTGGCATTTTCAGAGGAGCACAATGAACTAAAGTGTCCAGATCCCATTACATTTTCCACCTAACGCCAATAAGCTCTAAAAATTCCATCAATTTGTACAGAGAAAATTACTTTGATTTCCCAGCTTCATTTAAAATTATGTTGCTTTTCAAACCTTTCAGTTGAAATTCCCCACGAAGTTTAAGAACTTTGAAGTCATTCCTTCAGTATTTAATTTTCAATAAGATTTCAAGTTAAAACACAAACATTATACTAGTTACAGTTCAGACCTTTCCAAAAGAAAAAGATCAGCACCAATATAAACCAAAACCAACCTAACCCAACCCAAAAACTTTTTGAGGATCAAGCTGAACGACACAAACACAGAAGGAGTGTAATTCAAACTCTTCCTTTTTACTTTGACTACAGGACCCAGCAACCTCTTCAACAACTTCCAATTCCCATACAATACTAAGTCTTCTTTTTCTTTGCAAATGAGAAAAAGCAAGACTCTAAAGCACAAGATAATTAACTTAAAGAAGGTAAGTCACTGGACTTTGAGATATCACAAAAACATTTCTATAAAATTAATTTGAAAATGTTGTTATTTTGAACCCCTGAAAAAGGGCAGAGTTTGCAGATCACATGCAGAGGCAAGGAGGTGATAATTAATTCTGTGAAAGGACCAAGGATATAATTTCAAAACACAGCAGTGAATTTAGTAAGTCTGATACAGGAGATGAAAGTTAATTATATGACTAAATAGGGGAAAAACTTCTGATCAGGAAATTCCAATTTTGTTTTGGTACCCTACAGTGAATAGCATGGCTTTCTCTTTAAGGTTTTTTCCTAGAAATGAAAGAAAATAGTTAAAAGTTATTAATTCAGAAGTACCAAAACATTTTCTTCTTTCAATATCATTTACAAAGCTGTGTATCACTGGGTCCCAGAAAGAGTGTGGGCTGAAAGGTAACTTCATGCGGATATGGTAGGCTGAACAGGACATATGGACTCTAATTGCATGTTTAAAATGATGCAATATTGGATAGAAGGTAAAATTATCACTTCTTGCATTTAGTGCTAAAATAAGACTCATGAGTATTTGCCATAAAAAGAAATTCCTTTAGCAGCAAAATGTATGTAATAAGCCTAATTTTATTAATTCTGGACAGTTACTATGCATATTTAAAACCTGGATATATAGTTCAAAGGTCCCTTCTAGAGAAGGAAAAATATTACAGCAATACAGACTTCATATAATATTTTGATGAGATGGTAGCAAGTGAGGGTAGCAACTGATTTTGTTAACAAAAGTTGAATATATGGAAAAGGTGCAGGAAAAAGAATTAAGGTGGTCAAATAGCAAACAGACCCCTGCTTAAAAAAATCTATTGCTCTTATAAGACTGTTTTTTCCTCTGTGATACACACCTTTGACTTCCAAGATTATTGGTGTTTGTTTCACTTCTAGGAGCCAATTCAAAGTGCACTCAAAGATCTCCAGCACATTCAACAGTTTCTCCACTGAAATATTTTGAAGTGCTCATAACCTTGGCCTTACTCAGTGTTTTCACCCTTTTCAGCTCAAAAAGTGTTTTAAAATGTTGTAGAAGTCAGCATGGAAAGCAGAATCAGATCAGAAGGAAATTTTCCTGGCAAAGTCACTGTGTCATCCGTATAGACTGGGATGTCACCAGGGGAAGCTCAGGAAGCACAAGCCTCCTTTTGCACAGATCACACTTGAGAGTGATGTACAAGGTATTTTTCTTACAGCTTTTTTTTCTTATTTGTATGCTGCGTTAGGAAGAGTGGATTGGAGAGATGGGAGCAGGACTGGCACTGGTGCATACAGGCAGCAAATGCTTCAGCCATGCAGGTTGGCTTCCTGTAGGCTGGGAATGCTAATGACCAGTCGTAAACTTTAGAGGCTGCAATACAAGCCACACCAGATAGTCTTTAAAACTTTTAAACAAGCATTGTGATCCTTTGACCCTGCAGACCTTGGAGCACAAGAAGAGGCTCTGGAATTATTACGAAGCACTCTCATTATCCTAAATCCACCCTCTCCTTAAAATTTCCTTTTTCCATGTTAACACTGCTCGGCTTGTAGCAATAGATTCCCTGTAGCATGCTGTTCAGTGCTACCTCACGTCTCCCCGATCCCTAGCCTGATCCACTGTACCTCCTACAGGCCCTTTTCGTATTTTCATAGTTCTGGTTCGGTTTCTCAGCAAGTGATTCCCAACGGGTAGGATGACTCCTTCAGCTTGTGGCTGACTCCACAGACCAAGACTTATCTGGCCCATTTTGTTTTCTTTGGCTTACTACCAGCATGTCTGAGAAGCTCCAGCTAATGAAGACACGCTTGATAATGACCCTGCCTTATCAAGAAGGCAGCAAACACTGTTATTTTTCTTCGGCTGATAAATATTGCCTACAGATTACCAAATTATTTGAAGAAGACAGTCCAATCCTTTTCCCTCCCCTTACCTCCTCTGCCTCTCCTTTCTGCAGTGGATTCCATCCTTGTGGGCACTGCCTTCCTTTTTCCCATACTATGTTCAGCAGAAACATCTGGAACAGTGTTCTGGTACTCCAAGGTTAACTTCTTTCTCTGCCTCTCAAAGCACTGCCTGACAAATAAGTCTCTAAATAGCAAAAATAAAGCTCTTTGCCCTGGAGTGATCTGAAGGCCAAGCCAATCTGTTCTTGTCTCCTCCCATGGAGCTGAAATCAGTCTTGATAACAGGTCCAGGCAACAGGACTCTGTGTTTTTCTGGGCCAGAAACATCTGAAGGAAGATCTGAATTGCGAGAAACAAAATATTGTTCCACATGATGACTATTTTTCAAATGTTCTTTCAAATTTTTTTTTCTTCTGTTTCTTTCCAGTGTCTCACAAGTGAACACATAGAATCTGGGATTTGAACAAGCTTGGATCTAAGTTTGAGGTACTTGTAAAGTGCCTTCACTATCCAGGCTGTAAAGAAATTCAGTGGGGAAACAGGAAGTAACTAACCTTGAAGAGAAATTCTTCTAAGCCTCTGTGCTATTCATCACCTTTCATATTTGCTTGTAATACCCCAGAATCCGTCACAAGTTGTCATAGCTACCAAGGGGGTAGAGTTTTGAAGTTAAGTGCATGCCAACATCCATCTAACAGAGAGACATAGTAGGTTTTAAATCAGTAGTTCTTTTCACCAGGAGTTAATGATGCAGACAATTTGGGCATCACAAGGCACACAGACATTAAAACTACAATGATTTAAAGAAAATAAGTTATGACAAGGCAATTTTAAATATGTACTTACAATCACTGATCCAATCCAAAGCAAATAAAATCAATCATTTCACAAAACTGAAGCGTGCGCCACAATAATGTTCTGCTGGTTGATGTTTTCAAAGGAGTTCCATTGTTCAAAGTAGCTGACATTGCCAAAAGATACAATAATTTTATTACATTGTCTTAATGATCAGTAAACTTCTCTGTGTACAACAAAATGGAGGAAAAACTTCAGGATTTTAAAAAAGAAGCAAAATCTGCACACTGAAACATCTCTGCTGCCGGCCTCAGCCATGAAACATTTCAAAGGAAACGCAAAATATAGAAATAAATTACTCAAATTTTACTAAAGGATCAACACCTAGCTGTTTGTTTCTGCAATTAATTAGCTACAGACAGCTATAGCAGCAGAAGTTTGTAGTTCTGTGCTTAAGGTAATTGCACAAGGCATGTAAATTTAGGCAGCTAGTCAGTGGAAAAAAGGAAGACGTGATTAATCAACAGGATTAGATAGAAAATTTCTTTGCATATAATTGTAAGGAGCAACTGTGCTTTAATTGTAGCATTGAGAGAATATGCCTTTCAAATGCTAAATTATTCATCATGTTACATACTTGAATGATCTTTTCTTAAATGTTGATGTAGGAGGTAAAAATTCTACAGACAGTACTTAAGGGAAGTATTAGAGGAAAATTTATATAAAAAATCTTAAAAGTCTCTTATCTGCCTAGACTGATAAATAGTAAATATGAAAAGGCAAAGAAAAAAAAATGAAAAAAAGTTTGAGAGACATCATTTGAGAAGCCTGTTTCTTAGAACAACAGATAGTGAGTCATCATAATAGAGAAAGAATTAGTCATTCTTGCAATGCTACAGTACCTCCTTTGCATGACTTATGCAGAAGATATGCAGAATATGGACTAGACTCTAAATCAAGACATAAATGGCTGATTTTTAACAAAGGTTCATAAAACAATCAACCAGAGTCTGAAATCCTGTGTATTATAGTGTTCTGTATGCTGCAGCATCAAGCCAAGAACAGAACACAGTCTGGATTCTGGCAGGCAGCTCAGAGGTGCAGTTAACAGCAGAACCTGATCGTGACCTCTCACACTGTTGAAGTTACCCTGGGTTATACCAAGAGGTCCTGACAGAATGAAGATGATATGAACAGAATCAGGCATTCCTTGCAGCAACCAGTCTAGTAATTGTTGACATTATCTATCAGAATTACACCAGTTGTTTGGCTTCCTGATGCTATTTTTATGAGCAAATGGGGCAAGATTGGGCCAAATAATCAAATCTTTTTTGTCTGAGCAGTCCAGATTAAGAGATGTAAAGCAGAATATTTTATTCCATGGTAAAATATCATCCTACATGAAGTTAGCACAAGCACCACCAAAAAATCGTGAAAGGTGTTATTGGTGACACGTCACTGGGAGGCATGGAAGTGGTCATTTTTCATCCAGATAACCACTCCAGAGCAGTTTGCTGCAGCTCACGTTCAGGGTGTTGCAAACAGGATACTAAGCCTGGTAAGAGCTGAGGGCTGTCATCCACTCCTGCTTTGTCATGTAGGATTGAATGACACTGCAATAAAGAGATCCCAAAACATCAAAAGGGACTTTGTGTTCCTTGGAAAGATGTGGAAAGGATCTGGAGCAGAGAGTGTTATCTTCTACCCTGCCAGTAGGGGACTGTGACCCAGGTAGAGTTAGACAAGTGCCTACAAGACTGGTGTCTATTCAGGACTTCGGGTTCTTTGACCAGGGAGATGCCTTTGAAAGACTGGGCATGTTAACAGATGGGACACCCCTGACCAAGTGGGGTGTGAGTGTTCTGGGCACCAAGCTGGCAGGACTTATTAGCAGGGCTTTAAACTGGATTCAGTAGAGGTGCTCTCCTGGGTGTCAGTAAGGAACCAGGAAAAAACAGCACTTTAGGCCTGAGCAGGGAAACACCTGTAAATCATCTCAAATGAATTAGAGAGGGCTCTTCCCCAGTGATGAAGAGGGCAACAGCCTCAGACGAAATGTCTCTACACCAATGCACACAGCATCAGTTGCAAGCAGGAAGAATAGACAACCATGGTACAATTAGAAAACCACGACCTAACTGCTATTGCAGAAATATGGTGGGATGAGTTACAGGACTGCAGCAGTGCAGTTGAGGGCTACAAACTTTTCAGAAGAGAGGGGCTAGGGAGGAGAGGCAGGGTCACTGCACTCTGTATTAAGGAGGGCACAGATTTTAGAGAGGTGCCTCTGCGAAAGAGACAAGAACAGGCTGAAAGCCTGCGAGTGAGAATGAACGACAGGACAAAAAATGGACACACTGTGGTGGGGGCCCACTACAGGCTGCCTGACCAGGGGGAGCCTGCTGATGAGTCATTGCACTCACAAGTTCTCATCCCAATACCGGATTTCAGCCACCTAGACATCTTCTGGGAAGGCAATACAGCTGGCTGCAAGCAATCCAGCAGACTCCTGGAGGAAAACTTCCTGGTCCAGGTATTGGATAAAGCAGCCAGAGGTGAGGCTTTATTGGGCCTGGTGCTCAGCAGTGCAGAGGAGCTCATGAAAGGGATTCAGACTCAAGGCATCCTGGGCTGTAGCAACCAACCCCTGTTTGAGTTCTGGATCTCAAGGAACGTGAGCCTGGTGAGGAACAAAGTCAGGGCCCTGAACTTTGCAGGAGTGAACTTCCAGCTGTTCGAGGAGTTGGTGAATGACATCCCTTGGGAAACTGTCCTTAAGGACAGAGAGGCTGACCAGAGGTGGCAGCCCTTCGAGGCCACTTCGAGCACAAGAGCTCTTTATCCCAGGAAATCAAACAAGGGAGGCTGGAAACTGGCATGGCTGGGCAAAGATCTGCTTCTCAAACTGAGGAGTAAGAAAGAAATGGCCAGCCAGTGGAAGCAGGGACATGTTACCTAGGGAGAGTACAGTTCCAGTGGGTAAGGATGGAGTCAGGAAAGGAAAGTCCAAGCACTCTCAATTTATCATTAACAATTCCCATGCACAGAAGAGCCAAACTGTGGCTCCCAGTGAAACTAACCAGAAGCTGGGAGTATGATGCAGGGTACAGTAAATTAATGAAACTGTTAACACAATCAAGAAATCATCATTGGATGGCTAATTGCTTTTATCATCTCTGCAGTAACCCTAGCAGCTACTGCAGCCATGGCTACTGGTGCATTGCCCCATTCAGTGCAGGCCATGCATACAGTGGCCAGTGCATTGGGTACTATGTCAGCATCAATAGCAGATTTCTTAGTAATTTGTCTGGTTTTAATATTTCAAGTCCTCTGGAAGTGCATCAGACAAACTCAAAGGCAAGAAGGCTGGGTCTTGGCCCTCTTTGCAGTGAACCCCCTGTGTCAAAACAACAAAAGGGGAGATGCGTGAACAAGCTGAGACAGATGCACCTGCATTTAACCTGCAGTTAATTAAAAGCAAAAAGGAGAATTTTGGCCTTGACCATGTTTTGATAAAAAGAATGCTGTGCTCCCAAAGCGCAAAACTGCTTAACAGTCTGCATGAGAGCGTGCATGGTTTATGCCATGATTGAAAACAGTCACAGAATGGTAGTGCGTGAATGTGGGAAATCAAAACGTGAGGTCACCAAAGTTTTGGGAATTCTGGTTAACTGAATGGCAACACCAGGTATTGCTAACCCGAAGAGGCTGATAAAAGTGGAATGCAGAGAGAGCTCTGAGAAGAGTACCAAAAACTGAATTCTGTTTGTGCAGCCTCATTCTTTTCAGTGCCCATACCACCACACGTTGCTTTCAAAGGGGTTTTTAACACCCATTGTACGTTCAATTTTGCCAGAGGCTGGTGCATGGTTTAGGAATGGTACTATCCGAAGCTATTCGGAATAACACAGTTTTTTCAGTATTATTATAACACAGTTTTATAGTATATTAACACATAGTCATAGAAGTACTTCCCAATTCAGTGCTCCCACCAAGACAATCCCAAACCAGATGCTGCTCTCTCACTCCCCCTTCGCTCCCCCTTTCCCGCTGTGGCAGGATGGAGGTGCGAATTGGAGGCATAAATGGCAATATATAGATACAGAAAACAAACAGTAACAGCAACAATATTAATAACAGAAGTATATACAAGAGAGAGTGATTCACATGCAAAATGCTCACTGAGCCCGACCCAGCAAGACTCCCAGCCAGCACGACCACACTGCTCTCTCTGGCTCAGTTCTGGGACCAGTGTCACACTACCCTGCCTGCTCTGTCCACCACACTTTTTCCCAACTGGAAGCCACGCCCTTGCTCTCAGAAGCCAAAGAATCCCTAAGCCCCATCTCCAGCAATGACATGATGTGGTATCAAATAACATCTGGGTTCTGTCCATGCCCCCTCAACCATGCCTCTTGGCTACTGCAAAAATTAACCCTGTCCTTGGGCGAAACCAGGACAATAGGTAATATGATATACCTACTCAATCCCCTGCTCTCTGGCCCAGGTGTCTATGAGGCTATTTTTGAAATGAGCACCCTTGTCCAACTCAGTTCTTCCTGGGGTGTCATGTTGCCACAGGACTTGCTTCTCAAGGCCCAAGGTGGTGTTCTGGGCAGTGGTCAGAGGCACAGGGTATGTCTCTAACCATCCAGGAGCTGCTTCTACTGCTGTAGGCATGTGGTGCTTACCTTGGCGGGTTTGTGTGATGTAATCAATCTACTGGGCCTCCCCATATTTGTATTTCAACCCTTGGCCACCACAACACAGAGGTTCTACCCACTTGGCCTGCTTGACTGTAGCACATTTTCACAGATCCAGATGACAGGGAAGATGAGCCCATCTCTTCCTTGGTGACCTGAGGCGTCATGGGCCCATTGAGCCAGACACAATCCATCTTTATGCTGGCAGTCCAGATCCACATGAGACTCTTTAATCTTGGCAGCTTGACTCACCTGTTGTTGCGACGTTCTTCAACAGCCCAGGTCGTCGGTACATGTGCATCTGCATGACATACTTTTACAGCCAACTTCTCTGCCCAGGCGGGGATGTTTTGCCACAGTCCAGAGGCCCAGATGGATTTATCTCTGCACTGCCATTTGCTCTTTTTCCATTGGTCCAGCCACCCCCACAGTGCATTTATTACCATCCATGGTCAGGGTAGAGGCAGAGTGCTGGTGACTTCTCTCATCCAGTGATATCTAAAGCCAGCTGGATAGCTTTCAGCTCTGCAGCCTGACTTGATTCGCCTTGCTCCTTGGTAGCTTCTGTGACTTGACATGTATAACTGTACAGCAGCTTTGCATCTTCAATTTATCCCTAGGGTATGGCAGGAACCATCAGTGAAGAGAGCATGTCACATTCCATTTCAGGTAACTGATTACATGGTGGGGCCTCCTCCCTAGCATGTGTCACCCTCTCCTCCTCTTCTTTGGATGATAATCCAAAATTTTCACCTTTGGGCCAGTTCATGATGACTTCCAAGACCCTTGGGCGACTGCAGTTTCCCGTTTGAGCTCGCTGTGTGATCAGCACAACCCACTTACTCCTCATAGTATCAGTGTCATGATGTGTGGAAGGAACTTTCCCTTTGAACATCCAATCCTGCATGGGAATTCTGGGTGCCAGGAGAAGCTGTGCTTCAGTGCCAATCACTTCTGAAGAAGCTCGAACACCTTCATAAGCTGCCAGAATCTCTTTTTCAGTTGCGGTATAGCTGGCCTCAGATTCTTTGTATCTCTGACTCCAGAACTCCAAACATTGTCCTTGAGTCTCCTCAGGTCGGGTACCATTTGCCAGAGACTCCAGGAAGGACTGTTCTTCCCAGTTGCAGTGTAGAGCATATTTTTTATATCTTTCCTGCCCTGACTGGCCCAAGGACTACTGCATGAACCATCTCCTGTTTAATTTGTGCAAAAGCCTGTTGTTCAGTACCTCACTCCAAATCACTCTTCTGAGTCACAAGGTTGAGAGGGCTTACAATCTGACTATAATCTGGAATATGCATCCTACAGAAGGCCACGGTGCCTAGAAAAACATGTGTTTCCTTTTTGCCGGTTGGTGGGGACATAGCTGCTATTTGATAGACCTCATCCATCGGAATCTGATGATGTCCATCTTGATATTTTACTCCTAAAAACTGAATTTCCTGAGCATGTCCCTTGACCTTACTTTCCTTTATGGCAAGACTGGCACTGAGGAGGATTTGGATTATCTTCTCCCTTTTCCCATAAACTTCCCCTGCTGTGTTGACCCACACGGTGTTGTCACCAGTGTATTATTGCAAGTGTTCTGGAGCCCCACCCTTTTGCAGTGCAGTCTGGATCAGCAAATGGCAAACGGTGGGGCTGTGTTTCCACCCCTGGGGCAGCCAATTCCAGGAGTACTGGATGTCCCTCCAGGTGAAAGCAAACTGTGGCCTGCACTCTGCTGCCAAAGCAATGGAGAAGAACGCATTGACAATGTCAGTGGTGATATACCGTTCTGCTGCCTTGGAATCCAGTTTGTACTGAAGTTCCAGCATGGCTGTCACAGCAGCACTCAGGGGTTGGTGTGACTTTGTTCAGGCCACGATAATCTGCTGTCTCTGCTCTCCACTGGAATTATGCACTGGCCATACAGGACAATTAAAGGGTGAGCAAGTCTTGCTGGCCACCCCCTGGTTCTCCAGTTCAGGAATCATTTAGTGGAGTCCCAGTTGAGGTGGTAGTGTTGACTGTTGTCATGGCGATTGGTACTTGCTGTTCTTCAACCATCAGCAGTCCCACAGCAGAAGGGTTCTCTGAGGGACCAAGCAGGGTATTCACCTGTCTAATTTCCTCTGTCTCCACAACAGCCCTCCCAAAAGCCCAGTGATGCCCTTTTGGGTCCTTGAAGTACCCTCTCCTGAAGTAATCTGTGCTGAGGATGGCCAGGGCCTCTGGGCCAGTCACAAGAGGGGTGGGTTTGCCATTTGTTCCCAGTTAGGCTCACTTCAGCTTCCAGTACAGCTGTTTGGATCCCTCTGTACCACAGGAGAAGAGATGGATTCTGCCCCTAAATATCTTAATGGCATGAGGGTACATGGTGTGCTGGTATCAACTAAAGCCTCATATTCTTGTGCATCTGATGTGCCTCCAGATGCTGTGAGTTTCTGTCCTCTTCCCAATCTCCTTGTCAATGCCCACATTCCAGGACAGCGATCTCAGTTACTTGGCTTCACTACCATCTTGTTTCATATTGTGGGCCATGATATCCCAGCGCTGGAGCAGGCAGGTCACCAGGGGCACTCACCTGACTGGTGGCTGAAATGTTTTCACACATCCTGCAGCTCCCCCAAGAAACTCTTTTGTAACTCTAGCATGGTGTGGGCCTGTCATGGGTTTGCCTAGGGACAATTTTTATCACTCTCTCAACAAATTGTTCTAAGGTGAGAGAATGTTTTTGCAGACAAAGCGATCTGATTGGGGAGAAAATAATATCAGGATTTATTACTAGCAAAAATAAAAAACTAAGCAACTACATCTATAACAATTCTAATTAAACAAAAGTACTATGTATTTACAAAAACATCCCTCCCCCTTTGTATCAGTCCAGGAG
>JAWMRA010016465.1:0-26252 GCA_035584735.1 Pseudotriccus pelzelni | reverse complement strand
TCCAACCTGGCCTTGGACACTCCCAGGGCTGGGGCAGCCACAGCTTCTCTGGGCAACCTGTGCCAGGGCCTGCCCACTCACAGCCAAGAATTCCTTCCCGGTATCCCATCCAACCCTGCCCTCTGTCCTTTCAAAGCCGTGTTTCCCAGGAGCAGGTTGTCTCTTCTCCCCACCCACTGCTCCTGGGACAGAATGTGCTCCAGAGCGTGGATCCCCTCTGGGCTGGGTCCTGCCAGCCCGCAGCACTGGAAGGTTTGAGTTTACCAGAGGGTTGAGAGTTCTGTAATTGTTACACACCTTAATTATGTTTGCATTTAGGCAGAATGTTGAGAGGAGGCATTCTTTGTGCTGTGGCATTTTTACAGTGCATTTTAACCTCGGTAAATGGTGCCCAGAGCCAGCGGAGCACTGCTCTGACCCTGGTAGGTCGAGTCCACGGCTGCCTTTCCAGGAGGGAGGAGAGAGCCATCCCAGCAGATCCCTGGGAGCAGCACGCCCACCACTGTGCTGTGATGCATGAACAGCTCCCTATTAATGTGCTTTGACAATAACCCACAATCTCAGCACAAAGAGAGAAACGCCTCAAACAGCTGATGGGATTTTAGCCAGCAGGATGAAACGACCCCCTCTGGAATGTGGCCAAGGCACCGCCTCGGTGCCACCAGGGATGTGCAAGGTCCTGTCAAGCAGCTGCACCCAGGCAGAGAGCCAGAAAAATCCCCAGTGAGGAAAGGATGGAGCAGGATGCCCTGGGCTGGGCTTGGGATACCCTGGGCTGGGCTGTCTCTAAGTGCAGCACCCACGATCTGAGATGGACGCTGCTCCTGCCCTTGGAATCTTCCAGGGATGGGGCAGCCACAGCTTCCCTGGGACAACCTGTGCCAGGGCCTCCCCACTCTCACAGGGAAGAATTTCCTCCTAAACTCTGATCGAAACCTGCCCACTTTCCCAGGGGATGAGGAAGAAAGCAAACTTTGCTTCTCAAGGTTTGTCTTCCCAGATCACCTTTACGTAATTCCAATGTCAATAGCTTTAGTTCTGCAGATTCCTTCTTGTTTCTTCACCGTCCTCCAATGCTCAGCTCCCCTCCCTC
Organism: Pseudotriccus pelzelni; assembly: GCA_035584735.1. Taxonomy (NCBI): domain Eukaryota; kingdom Metazoa; phylum Chordata; class Aves; order Passeriformes; family Tyrannidae; genus Pseudotriccus; species Pseudotriccus pelzelni. The sequence goes on along the minus strand of JAWMRA010016465.1, from coordinate 25,159 downwards.
CCCGATTTGAAAACAATGCTGGGAAGTGAAATAACTGTTTTCTGCTCTCCCTTCCCCCCTTTCTCACCAGTTTTTCAGATCTTATATTACCAACAATAGTACTGTTTCTTAAATGAGGGAAGATCCTGGCCCCATGGGATGAGAGGGATGGGTTTCCCCTTCGGGGACAGTTCCTGGCCTCTCCACTCCCTGTCCAGGCTCCACTGACTGCTCACTGCACCAATTTGCCTTTGCAGATAAAATTTTTTGTTTAGGCTCACTGGAGTTAATGGTCAGAGCTGCTCCATCAATTATGTATGAACACAAATAGATAGTTGTGCTCAGTAAATTGGGTCCCTCGTGCCCGTGTGCAGGCAGGGCTCACTAAAGGGCTATTTCTGAACTGCTGACGGCCCCAAACCGGCACTGCAGGGAGAGAGCCCGGCACGGCCGAGCTCCCGGCACATCCTGGGCACGGAGCAGGCTCCTGGAGTGCTCTGGGCAAGGCTTTGCCCTGCTGCAAGCGTGATGGGAAGGGGCTGGAGTCACAGAATCACGGAATTCTGGAGTGGGTTGAGTTGGAAAAGACCTTAAAAGACCACTGAGTCCCAGTCTGGGCCATGGGCAGGGACACCTTCCCCTATCTCAGGTTGCTCCAAGCCCCGTCCAACCTGGCCTTGGACACTCTGAGGGCTGGGGTAGCCACGGCTTCTCTGGGCACCCTGTGCCAGGGCCTGCCCACCCTCCTTGTAAAACACTTCTTCCCAACATCTAATCTAAGGACAGGAAGGCTGGTGCCAGTCCTGGGCTGAGAGGTTCCCTGTGGCAGCCACAGCGCATCCCAAATTGTCCCCAACACCAGGACTGGGCCTGGTGCACTTTACTGAAAATAATTTTGAAGAAAATATGGCAAGTTAGGAGTGAGAAGAAGCCAGGCTGTAACCTCTCCATGGTCCAAAGCAGGTGGAGGCCCAGCCTGCCGTCCCTCCTCCCTGCTGTGAACGGCAAGGAAGCCGAGCCACATCCTTTGTTTCCAGCAGTGGTGCAGCAGATTGCAATTTTCCAAGCCAAGCGCTGCAACTACATCATTTTCAAAGAAAGGCTTGAAGTGATCCCAAATATTCTCCCAGAGCATCTGGGCAGCCTCCCCAGTGGGGCTGAACTGGAGCATTAAAAAGGATAAAAGAGAGCAGCCCCCTCCCCACTGGCCTCGGGCAGGAGGAGGCAGCTGAGGCCGTGCCCGGCCGGGCCAGCAGAGGGGATGTCTGGGAGCTCCTGCCCGGCTGATGCCACAGCCCGGCAGGGAAAATGCAAAACGTAAAGCTCCTTTTGCCGGGGCAAAGCCGAGGTTTGCTCAGGTGAGCGCCGCGGGGACGCACCTGAGCCCTCGTGTTTGCGGATGCTCCCCTGCGAACGGATCGATTCCCGCAAAGTTCTGCCTTTCGTATTCCAGTTCGGTCCCTGAGCTGGAGCTGGGCCAGAAACATGTCACTCGGTGAAAAGCCCCCGAGCTGGCTCCTCTCCCGCCCCCACCCGTGTCACAGGCGTAGTCGCTGTCTCTCCCTTTTACATAATCCCACTGGCACCGGGAGCGCCTGGCAGCCGGGGGAGGCACCCGGGGCCGGGAGCGTCCCGGGAGCGGGGCGGGAGCTGCGGGGCAGCCCTGCCACGGGGGCGGCAGCACCGCCCGGGGCCGGAGGGGGTGGCTGGACGTATTTTTAGCGTGGATCGAGGGGCAGCAGAGCTGCCGCGGCAGTTGGAGCAGCTCACGCTGCAGAGCTCAGCATCAAGGACATAATTCAAGCAGAAAATGAATTGGGAAGGGCTTCAGCTTCCGATGTGAGGGAGATGAGGACTTTGCAGGATTATTGTCGCAGCCGTTGGGAAAAGCCTTTGGCTTCTTCCAGCGCTGGGTTTCCCTGGGACTGAGGAAGCAGCCTCAAGATGAACATGAAACACCAGCTCCAGCCCCCAGTGAAGGTGTCTTCCCCAACCAAAGGTTGTCCCGACTCTGCAGCGTCGCAGCTGAGCCTGAGGGATTCTCAGCTCTTCCTCCAAATTCCCCTGTGCTGCTACCCGTGGGGGAGAAACCGGCTCTGGATATGCAGAGATTTGGGCGCAGAAACAGGGATTAGTCATAAAGATAAAACCTCAGCCTTGTCACCAGCAATGCTATTCCTGGTGCAATTCCCAGGTCTGGAGCAGCTGGAGCCAGGGGAGTGCCAGGGCTGTGCTAACTCCAGTGGGACAATCCACCCTCACTATCCAAACCTCATCTAGGAATTAGGCAGAAAGGACTCACAGGGGCCCAACTTTGGAGGCTGCAGGAGCAAGGAATTGCGATTAGCCGGCGTGGTGGTGCACTGATAGCACCGGGAGCCCAGGGGAAATCAGCAGGAAAACTGCTGGCAATTAGCACACGGGGTCCGTACTCCCAGCGAGCTGAAGGCATGACTTGGTAACAGATCGTGCCTCTGAATGACACCATCAAAGACACACATCCCACAGATGAGCTAACGGGGGAACTGAGACAGGGACAGGGCTGCAGGAGGGGTGAGGGGTCCCAGAAGCTCCTGGATCCACTGCTCCCCCGGGGGGCTGACTCAAGGACAATTTACATCGATCTTGAAAGTTGCCTGTTTTTGGGCAAGACCCACTGCCATCCCCCAAACACTGCCCTCCCTACAGGCCAGACCACAGCACCCGGGATCGCCCTGGACACTGCCCCCACCATGCCACCCCCACCTGGGACCTGGCTCCAGGAGATATTTAATAATCATCATTTCTGCCCTCGCTGCAGGCTCACGACAGACTTCTGCTGCCAACACGGTGCCGGGAGCGTGCAACGCTCCTGCTGAAAGTTGGTCATGGCCGAAGGGCAGAGCAAGCAGCTGGAAAGGCTGGGCTTCCACTCCAAAGCCTCCCTGCCATTTATCAACCATTCTAGCAACTCGCAGAAAATTACATCTGAGCATCCCATTCGCCCTCCCTCCAATCTGTGCCGTTCCTGGAGAGTTAATATTGACATTTTCCAGGCTGCAGGAAAATGCTTTCCAAGCCAAGCCCCATGCTGGCTGCACCACACCTGGATCCGTGTGTGGGTGCTGAAGCCAGTGTGGCTTTGCACCCGTCCCAGGACCCTAAAACCAGCATTAACACAAAGCTGCACCCACACTCCCTGCTGCTCCCCTGGAGCAGGTCTGGTGGCACAGGAGCCCTGGATGTTATCCAGGGGGCTGGGGACCAGCACGGCTGGAGCTGCTCGGAGCCCTGTGCCCCTCACCCTGCCCGTGGAGCCCTCCTTGTGCCAGCTGCCTCCAGCAGCAGCAGCTCCACCCTGGGCACGGGGTGCAGAGCATCCCAGGCTGTGTCCCTCTCCCAGTCGGAACTCCACTCATTAGTGGCCAAAGGGGACACCCTGAACAGGCAAAAGGCAGCACCAAAGGCACACAAATCCTTCCCATTTCCAGACCAAGGCTGCCCACACCAAGCGCTTCGGACTGAACTCAGCCATTCCTTGTTTTTCCTGCCTAGGTTAGGAGGAATAAAAACCTGTGAGATGCAGGAGGCATTCCATAAATGTGCCCGAGATTTTGTTTTCTGCATTTGCCTAAAATTGGCTTTGATCTCATCTTCCCCAAGTGAACCAGGTGAGAAGTCAGTGAGCCACCCCCACGATGGAATGGCACCCAAGGCAGACGCCTCTGCTCCACACAACATGCTGCAAACCAACTTTCCCTGTCCAGCACCAAACAAGCTTTGCTAATTGATTTTTCTGCTCATTAGCACCGATAGTAGTTATATTGAGCACTTAACAGAAACCATCTTACCACCACTGTCACTAATTCACAACGTTGTATGGAATCTGCCCAGGCAAGTGTTTGGGGTTTTTTTTGTATAAAATCACAAATACATATGCCTGCAAAAGCATTAATACCCAAAAGCTATTCAGTTAAGCCCAAGTTTAAAAATCTATTAATAACCTGAGGAGAAATCTCCTCTGCAAACCCAGGTGCACCCAGGCAGGCAAAGTAAAGAGCTATTACACTGCAAGGGAACAAAGACCGAGACCGTGCCCATACCTATATTTCATGCCCGTTTGCTTTGCGGTGGATTCTTTTAATGAAATGTGGTGCTGCGGGGTAAATGTCCCCAAACTGCGAGCGATAATTGCCACCGTCCGAAATTTTGCCCGGGCTGCATTCACTACGTTCGGGGTCGTGGTGTTCTGCTTGCTGATGAGTCTGTCTTCACCATTTCGACTCTTCAAGTTGTGGTCCGTGCAGGCGATGGACACTTGCATCGCGCCCGCGGTGCCCCGTCAGTCCCGGGCCGGGTGGCGGGCTGAGGATGCCCCGCCGGCGCGGGGGGGTCCGAGCGGCGCCGAGGGACCCCCGGCCTTGGGCTCCCCGAAGCTCCGGGGCAGCGGGACTCTCTGTCCGGGAGAGCCGGGCTGCGTCCCCTCGGCGCCGGCGAAGTTGGCAGAGCAGCCGCACGGGCAGGGCTGGGCTGGCTCCGGGCTCTCCCTGGCGATGCTGGCCGCCGCTCAGCCAGAAGCATCCATGCAGTCAGGTGCTCCCGGAGCGCTGCTCCCTCATGCCGAGCGCTCCGCAGCCGCTGTGTCTCGCTGCAGGCTCCTGGCCGCTGGTTTTAAATCGCTGCGGGCATTCCGCAAGCGCTGGCTCCGGCCGCCGGACCGCCGAGTGCTGAGCAAGGCACCGCCGGCCGTCCCTAGGGACCGGCAGCATCCATCGGCGTCCTTCCCCGCTACCTCCCACCCATGGAGCGAGCGCTGGCAGCGGCCCCGGGATCGCCCCGCCAGCAGCCTGCGGGGAGGAGGGAAGGATGGGAGCGACGGGCCTCCTTTGTGTCAGAGGGAAGGCAGGCGATTCAGGCAGATCCGCCCGGAAAAATCGCTGCCGGCATAGCTGAGCAAGGAGAGCACTTCTACAGCAGGGGCGTAGAACGGGTTAATTATGGGGGAAAGGCAAAAAATAAGGGGGAGGGGGAGAAAGGTCGCTCTGCTCCGGTGTGTGAGGGAGTTAACACGTTAATCCCGCGCTCCTGGCACCCGGAGCCGCCGCCTGCAGCCCCCGGCTCGCAGCAGGGCCAGGGTTAATCCCCTCTCCCCCAGCACCGCCAGTGGAATAAGCCGCAGCGCAAAGGCTGTGAAGCAAAGCCATCCCCATGCATCAGGAAATGATCCCTATCCCTCGGCAAACCAGCCCCATCCCTCGCTGCGGCCGGGCTGCGGTCGGAGCCCGGCGTGCCAGCAGTGCCCACTGTGGCACCTCTCCTGGGGCGCTGGCTTTGGGCACCGAGGGCAGCTGGGGCCCCCTGGGCTGGGGGGCTGCTCCCCAGTGCGGTGGGAGGGTGACCAGGGCTGCGGACCCTCGTCTGTCGCTGCCACCCGCGGAGCAGCCCTGGGGGCAAGAGGGGCGTGGGGGGGACAGGCGGTGGGTGCAGCCCTATAGGAGAGGGTGCCCGTGGGGTGAGTGTGGGTGGGTGGCAGCCCCGAGTGGTCAGATACCTGGGCAGGGCAGGGTCACCCGTGGTCCCTTCCCCACCGTGCACAGGCCATGGGAAACGGTCCACAGGACACCCCGTCCCTAAATCTGCCCCAGACTGCTGGGGGATGGGGTGAGGGGGCAGCTTCAGAGCATCTCTTGCCCACCTGCCCCTCACTGCCAGCCCCCAGAGCCCCGTCCCTTGGGCTGTGAGCAGCCCCGGGGCTGGAACCCCCCACCCCCGATAACCTGCCAGGCTTCTCCTGCCCAGGCACCCAAGGGTGGAGCAGTGGCAGTGGCAGAGAGAAGCTGGGGCTGCTCCTGGGGTGACAACGACCTGCTTTGGGCTCAGGGTGACGAATCTTGGATTCCCTGTCCTACAGCAGGGGCACACCATGGTTCCCTCCCTGCTCTCTCCCCCCACTCCTGCTGAGGAGGGTGAGAGAGGCTGGTGGGCAGCTGGCAGGCAGCCATGGCCACCCACCACCCCGTGACAGGGTGAACAGCTCCTGACGATCTCTGCAGCTCTTTTAGCTGACGGCTCATTAACGGGTACCCAGCACACTCCTTTGAGGAAGGAAAGCATTAAATCAGGACAAAGAAAGTTACTTTCTCATATTTTCTGAAAGATGATTAACAGTTAATCACGCAGCAGGCCCACAAACGCCCAGCTGTGAGTGGTCTCCTTGGAGTCACCCTCAGACAGGGGTTTTGGGGGACCAGGACCCCTTGAAGAGTCTCTAGACACCTCATCAGTGTGCCAGTATTACAGATCAACAAATTGGGGGGCACAAGCCATGGGGTCCCTGATAGAAAAGGGACACACATCCAGGACCTCCCCCAGATATCCCTGGGACTGGGGGATGCAGTTGGAGCATCGCTGGTGGCACCCACAGGGCTCTTCACCCACTTGGCTTTTGGAGCCCAGCTCTGTGTTTCAGAGCCCAAAGCAGGACTGACAAACCCGGGAATATTTCCCACTCTGATGCCTCACCTACTCTTGCTGGAAATATGTCACAGATATTTCAAGACATATTTTTACCTCCCATTCTATATGCGTCTGGAGAGTTCCCACTGCAGCCGGCTCTGCACATGCTGCGACTCGGGCCTGGGGAGATGCCCAGGTCACTGTCACCCAGGCCCTGGTCATTGTGCCCACAGCTGCCCATGCCCCAGGGCACCAGGGAAGGATTGGGGAGGGGGCAGAAAGGGACAGTCACGATCCATGCTGGCACATCCCACGGAACATATTAACTCAAGCCGCTTAACTTTGGAGGAGTTACAGTCTCTGCCAAAGAAATATGTATTTAAATATGGGATTTATTTCATTTCCCTGAGCAAGATAATCACTTCCAGACTAAAACGACGGAGTAACATAATTTCGTATCACGAAAATCCTGAGCTTATAGCGGAGGAGGTACGTGACAGCCCTGGCAGAGGACAGGGCTGGGCCCCCGAGCCTGTGACCAGTGCCACCAAACTGCTGTGCCAAGATGCCCCTGCCTGTGCCTTTCCCTGAGGAGGACAACAATTGCTCATTAAATAACTTGCCCAAAATGCTTCATCAAGCAAATCTGGTGTAACACACACAGTTGAGACCCCCCCCCAGCCCCACCCCTGGAGCTGCTGCATCCACCCCGGGGGCCAAATAAAGAGCCAAACAGACCCACAGCAAGCAGGATGCTCTGGGGCAGCCCCAGCCCAGGAGCTGTGCTGTAACTCCTGCACAAACACACATTTCATTGCCCAGGATGGTCTGTCGCTGTGCCCAGGACCTTGCAGGGGCAGGATGGCACACACCACTGCAGTGAGTGGGATGGAAACCTCCAAAAGGCAAAAAATCCTTTACCCAGCCCAAATCGGGTCCCAGCAGAGGCACAGAAGGGTTCTGGAGCCTGGCACAGCACAGGCTGGTGAGGGAGAAGCCCTTCCCAGTGCTCCTGCAGGGACTCTCTGCTCCGGGATCAGCGAGGCTCTCGCTGCAACCAGAGGAGGAAAGATGCTTCTGCAGCCCAAAATATGAACAAGAATCAAGGTCTGGGCTGGGTGAAACACTAAGAGCTGCTGCAGCCCCTGCCCCAGCACAGCTCAGGCAGAGCACACTGCTTGCTGCTTCCTTTTTACTTTAAATTTTACCTGATAGGGAGGCTACTTAGAAATATGATGCCAAGTCTGGCTGGAGATTTTGCTTCTCCAAGGATGCAGGCACAGGTTGTTGACTCATCCCTGCCCATGGCAGGGGGTTGGGACTAGGTGGTTCTTAAGTTTCCTTCCATCCCAAACCGTCCTATGATTCCATGACACCAAGGAGCCATGAGCCTGGCAGTGACCCTGGGATGTTCTCAATGAATCACAACACCATTAAGGCACTTTTTCACCTCATTTTGGTTGGAGGTTTCTGCCCTGTGGCAGAGACACCCTGGTGTTCGCCTGCAGGTTGTGATGCAGAGGAGAGCTGGACACAGAGCCAGTTACATAAACCCCCATCCCTGCATTCCAGCCAGCAGTGCAGGTCAGCAGGAACAATGTCAACCCAGCCCCTTTAAGCTCTTTGAAATCTTTCCACGTCGGGAGAAGACAACAACTAAACACAGCGGCAAACATAGTGACAGTGACAGAGAGGCTGTGGCTGCCCCATCCCTGGAAGTGTCCAGGGACATGTTGGACAGGGCTTGGAGTAACAGTGAGATAGTGGAAGGTGTCCCTGCCCACGGCAGAGGTCATTGCCTTTGAAGACCCTTTGCAACCCAAACCATTCCATGATTCTCTGATCCCTGCACCGCTATGGGACCTCAGCCAGGGGTCTGCAGAGGAGATCCCCCAGCACCCTGGCAAAGCCAGCACCTAACGTGGGGTTTGGGTGCAAAACCCAGCACAGCCCTTCAGCACCAGCAGCTGTATCACCCTGACAGTGTTCCCTCTGCTCTGACAGTGTTCCCTCTGCTCTGACAGTGTTCCCTCTGCTCCCGGTGCCCAAGGGTCCTGCCATCCTTGCCCATGGAGCAGCCCCAGGACTGGGGAGATGCAGCAGGACAGAAAAGTCAGCGCTTCCAGGCTAGAGACACATCAAAAATACGGTTTCAGCCTTCATAAGAGAGTTTTAACCACACTGGACATTTTGACAGATACGCAGTTAGCCTTTGTATGCAATGTCCTTGGATGGACCAGACCTCAGGAAATTGCATGGAGGCACTGAGAGTGCAGCTGGCAGCACCATGAGGGCAGGATCCTGCTCCAGAAGCAGTGCCCTTGGAGCTTTCCCATACAAATATGTCCTTCTTTATTTTATCCAACCGCCCAGATCTGGCTACAGCCACCACAGTCAACTTCCAAACCCCCTCACAGACATTTTAGGCAGCAGTCTCCAGGACTGGCCTTTCCCGGAATCATCTCAATGTGCTGTCCCAAATCCCTGATTTTCAGATGTGCACCCGCAATTCTGCTGCAGCGCAGCAGGACACGCCCAGGGCAGTTCCACATTATGTCCCAATAAAAGTTTTATTGGGCCATAAGAGCTCTGATGACAGTCACAGCCCGTGCTCATTGCTGGGCTGGTTCCCTCCCTCTCCAGAGCAGTTTGGGAACAGGTTTCCTGCTGGGATAATTACTGAGGATTGCGGCAGTTCCGTTACATCTCCCTAAATTGGGCTGATATGGACACTGGAGAGATAAGGAGCGCTGCCACCCTGGAGCGCTGGCATGAGGAGGCAGCTCCCGACAGGACTTCCCTGGGATTAATCCCAATTAGGAGCCAGGACAAGCTTCTCCGTGCTCATCTGAGGAGGGGTCCTGTCGAAAGCAGCAGCGACAAACGCTGCAGTGATTTGTGGTTCTTTGGGATGTATCTAAACCCGCCAGGAACGGTTCCCTTTGATAGCACTGCTGGAAGCCGGGCGAGGAAATGAGCTGCGGAACAAAAGCCCCGCGCTTATCGAGCCAGCAGTCACCACATTTCCGCTGGTTTCACATCAAAAACCCCATTTGCATTTGTAATTGCACTTGAGGAAAACTGATCAAAATTCCTATTAAACGGTTTTTAGTTAAAAGACGTCGTTCTGGCGGGTTTTGAGCCAGGCTGGGGGCATCGCCCAGCCTGGGCTGCCTCTGATGGCACAGGAGATCTGTTACAGCCCCAGGACCCACGGCAGCTCCCAGGGCCCTGTGCACCCAGGAGGGACCCAAAGTGGGATGTGAGAGCACAGAGCCAGGCTGCTCTGCCACCAAGGGCCGTGTGTTGGCACTGGGGTGTGACAAATACGGCACCAGAGCAGCTGTGGCTGCCCCATCCCTGGGAGTGTCCAAGGCCAGGTTGGATAGGGCTTGGAGCAACCTGGGCTAACAGAAGGTGTCCCTGCCCTTGGCAGGGGGTGGCACTGGGTGATCCTAAAGGTCCCTCCCAACCCAAAGCAGTATAGGATTCTGTGATTTTATGAATCCAAGAGCAAACTCCCACCTAATCTCCAGTCCCAGCACGCACTGTCCAGTCCCACGCAGGGTGCAGGAGCAGCCACCAAGAGCCGACAGCACCCTGGTACAGATCCAGCACCGAGGGGGCTCCTGCCACCAGAGAGCTCTGCAGCAGCCAGCTCTGAGCAAGATTCAATAAATCATGGCTTAATACAACGGGAAGGGATCAATAGTGGAACGGAGACCCAGAGCCCTCCGTGTCTGACAAGGAGGATGGAATCACCGGGCGCCCAATTCAATTAAGAGGTCACTCTTCCCTCGGGTAGAACATCCCCCTAATGGTGCCTATTGCCCATTAGCTGCTGTATCCCTGCTCCACACCAGGTAATTCAATTTTTCCATGCTATCTATTCCATTTCTCAGCTGACTGAAAGCCAGTGGCTCACACGAAGGGCTCCAGAAATCACCATTATATTAATGTATTGTGCTACACTGAGCACTTGATGGACTGTGAGGTCCCTTCCAGCCCAAACCATTCTGTGATTCTTGATTAAATATGATTAAAACACTTAGAGCCGCATGAAGCTCCACTGCACAGCACAAGAGGTTTTTTTGGGGTGTTTCCCCCCTCTCCCAGGTGAGGCTGGAACCCCTAATTCAGATTCAGGTATCCCACTAACTGATCCACCCCAGACCCAGAGGAGAGAAGCATCCCCGGCAGCAACAGCAGCAGGACCCTCAGGCATTCAGGGTCCTTGTGGCAGTCCTCGGCAAAGAAACGCTTTTCCCCTTTGCCATACTCACGTTCTAGGCTGTGCATACAGAAAATGCAGGTTTTCCCCAGGTGCTTTGCATCACCTGATGGATAAATGTATTCTGAGTATGTTCTTCCAGCTTGGCTGTGCTTGTTGAATAGCAGATTTTAGGCAATTATGTACAGTGCTCTGTTATCCACACATGCCAAATCTCACCCAAGCATTACTTGTAACAGCTTAAAGCTCTAAATTAACTTCTATGAAGAAATATGTTGCTGAGGTGTTGATTTTGGATGCTGGATAACACACAACTCCATGCTGCCCTTTTCTGGGACGCACTGGAGCAGATGGGTGGGTAATTATCATGCAGTAACTTCTGATTCTTTGAGATGAGCTGGCAGAGGGTCAGTATAAAGATGAGCTACAGCAGACTGGGTTGTTTGGAAAACCCTATTCCAACGGATGCCCCTTCACCAAACGTGCCCCTCTCTCAAGAACCCTCAGTTTTCACCTGAGCTCACCCTCCTCCAGCCAATGCAGGGCCTGTGAGCAACTCCATGAAAGCCAAGTGCCTCCATCAGTCATGATCTTATATAAGTCACCACTGAATAATAAGCACTATTAAAATATCACCTTCCCAAATAGCATTTTTCAAAGAAGAATTTTAATTCTTCTCCTGAGAGTCTCTCTTTCAGCTGCAACAGCATTTCTAATTATTGAAGTGAGTGACACAGGGTACGAATCAAATCAGCTGCATCCAGCAAAACTGGCACAAGACCTCAGTCCTGCACCAGAGGCAAAGCTCTCCACACTGCCCAGCATCCCTAAAGAATGAGGCATGGGCTGGAATTAGTCACTGAGGAGAATTAGCATGTCACCCGGGACAACGCTGTTCGCTGAAACCCAGCAGATTACTAAGGAATGATCTCCAGCCCAATTAATTTTATCGTTGCCTGTTCACACTGCCAGCCTCCTCTTTGGGGAAGGGATATGGAAAAAACCTGCTGCATCAGCACTTCCTCTGCCACTTAGTTACCAGCCCACACTGCTCCTTAGAAATCAGCCTTGCAGGACTTCTGGAGCCTGCATTTTACCCGAGCAGGTGCAGGCACAGCACTCTGCTGCCCCGCAAGAGCCGGGGCCTGCCGTGGCTCCTCGGCTCCCTAATTTCCCTTTGCTCTCTTCACTTCCAGAACCCTCTGCAAAGGCTTTCAACTTTGGGATTTTGGCACCCAAGGCAAGAGCGTGATGTACCTCAGAGCAGCACAATGCCATGGAATGGTTTGGGTTGGAAAGGACCACCCAGTGCCACCCTCTGCCACAGGCAGGGACACCTTCCACTAGCCCAGGTTGCTCCAAGCCCCGTCCAACCTGGCCTGGGACGCTTCCAGGGCTGGGGCAATGTCCTTTTAGTAAATTAAGTGCAAAGCACTGCCCAGTCTTCAGGTGACCTCCAGGCACTGCCAAGCACTTCCGAGCCAAGGATTCTCTGTACTCCCTGGGTCGGTGCTGGCTGGGCAAGTAGCCCCTGATCTCCAAGCACATCCCAGACAAATCGAACAACCACTTTCATACTGGAATGGCGCCCATTTAATTAACAAAAAGATTTGCAAGAGGATCATTACTTACTGCCAAATGCATAACCGCTCATTAGGCCCTCAGGGGAAATGAATAATTATTCCTGCAATCTACAGATTGTGTCTTTTTCTACAGTGAAAAACGTGCCTTTCAACCTCCCAGCTGGGGGTGGGGGCAACCGAGGGGTGGGAGGAACCCTCACTGTGCTGGTGACTGAGCCACAGGAAGCAGCTGCCCACAGCAGCCTCATCCTGCCCCTTCGGACTCTCCAAGGACCCCCGTGTACTTCACAAACACTCCAGGAAAAAATAGCAACCGTGCTACTGGAATTATGGGAACACTCTATCGGCTTCTGGAGTCTTTCTGGTGCAGGGATAGAGCCAAGCAACTATGAAAACACACTGAAAACAAGGAAGAAAAAGCTTATCAGGCAGAGGCAGGTCTGCACAGGCAGTTTATCCATGGAAAAGCTGCCTTTCACCCAGGCTCCCCCCTCGCCAGCAGCACTCAGTGGAGCAGGGGCAGCCCAACTGCCCACACCCCTCTGCACACCATGGGAGATACAGAAGTGAGAGGTGCTCGCCTCAGCACAGGGAAAACCAGAGAGTGACAAAAACACATTTCAGTTGAGCATTTTAACTTGCTTAGACCGTGACAAAAGCAATGTCTGGCTCCGGGAGGGGTGTAAAGAACAGCCCCACCGAGCTCCATCCCCGGCTGAGCGTGCAGGGTGACACTGGAAATCCCGGAGCAAACGTTGGACAGAGTGCGCAGAGGAGAGGAGAGACAGTGCTGGAAGAACATCCAGAAATGCTCTGGTCAGCTCGAGTGTTTCACAGCACACAGCACTACAATGCATATGAGAAGAACTGCTCCATGGGGTAGCCCTGCAGTGGCACTCCCTCCTTAGGGCTGGCATCCACCAGAACCCAAATGTCCACCCACCTCCCCGAGCTGGCAACTATTTCCTGATGCTGGAGTCACTCTGAGGAGGAGAACTGCAGTTCCAGGAGAGGGGTCCCTGTGCCCAACAGCTGTCCTGCAAAATTCAGCTTCCCTGGAATCACACTGCAGCTTTTCCTCTCAGACACTTGCTCTGATTCTGCCAAATTCTTCCCGAGGTCCATCTTCCTACCCCCAGGTCTCAGAAAGGCTCTTTTATCCTAAACTTTTTGCCTTTGGAATTTGGACAAAAATTTGCATTTCCAGGGAAATTTCCCCCTTTACATTACCCGAAGCTTGCAAGCCCTGCAAATTCTGAATGCGATGAAAACTCACTGTTAATAATCATCAGAGTGCAAAGGAGGATCAATAACCCACCCTCAGCAGCTGGTGTCGATGCAGCGTGGGGTGACGTTCCCACCACAGCAGATCCCAAAGTCAGCCCAAAGACTCCCAGATAAAACCTGTCTTAACCGAGACCACGTGGACCGAGTTTCATCGCAGGGCACAGACCGCAGACTTCAAACCTGCCTAAAAATACACCCAGAAACATCCCAAGCTTTCAAGTCAGCCCCCTGGAGAGATGCTGGATCTGCTCTGCACCGCTGATGTGGCTGCAGGGAGAGGAGAGGAGGTTCAGCAGGAGCAGCTGCCCACGGAAGGGGCTGGGAGCAGCACCTGGCAGCACAGGCTCTGCAGCCGCAGCTTCCAGGAGCTGAAGGTGTGGGGAAAAAAAGCAGCAAAGGTGCAAATTCCTGCTGGGCGGTGGCCGGAGCAGCCAAGGCTTGTCTGGGATTCGCTGCTGGGCAGCTGGGAGGGCAAAGTCTGCTTTGTCTTCCCCACTAGCCAAGGACCTCCAGCATGGGAGCTTCTGACAGAAAGGTGGGAATAACCCTGGCAGCAGTAGCAGGCTGAGCCTGAGCTGGCACACGGCTTTGTGGGGACTTCATGGAATCACTATGGAGGGGGTTGGGTTGGAAGAGACCTTAGAGCTCGTCCAGTGCCATCCCCTGCCATGGGCAGGGACACTTTCCACTAGACCAGGCAACCTGTGCCAGGGCCTCACCACCCTCACAGCCAGGAATTCCTTCCCAATATCCGATCTCACCCTACCCTCTGGCAGTGGGAAGCCATTCCCTGTGTCCTGTCCCTCCAGACCCTTGTCCAAAATCCCTCTCCAGCTCTTGGAGCCCCTTTAGGCCCTGGGAGGATCACGCTGGAAGCAGCAGGATCAGGAGCCAGCCCTGTGTGTGCCACAGGAACTCCTCCTGCTGAAAGCTGGCCCGGGCAGTGGGGCTGACACGTCACACAGCCACAAGCACCATTCCTTGGAGGAATAAAATGAGATTTCTCCCTGCAAGGAGCACTCCCCACTCTGCCAACACCATCCACACCAAGGGATACCCTGTTCCCATCCCAGCCCACGGAGCCCCGTTTCCATCCCATCCTCCCCATCAGTGTGTGGTTTGGGTGAGGACCCTACAAAAATAACACGAGCCCCAAGGAACTGAAGTCGTTTGGCAGAAGGACAGCCATGGGGGTGTGTGCCATCACCACTGCATCGGGTATCAGCTGGGTAGTTTGAGTGAAAAAGAGTAAAACACCACTTCTGACACGTGACTCTGACTGTTCAAAAAAGGACACAGCTGGACGTGGCTCTGTGGATCAACCTGGGCAGGAAATAGGGACACCATTAAGGCTGTAAGCTATATCCCATAAATATAACGCAGTGGGGCTCCGAATGGAGCAGATGAGGACGGGATTACAGTGCAGGATTACAGGACCCCATCAAGAGCTCGCATATATTTTGCCATCTAAAGATTAGATATTTTAAAGCTTCAATGCATAAAATGAGCCTCACTAAGGGAGCCTGGAAAAGCAGCTATGGCATAGGGATCGCTCCCAAATTCCCCTCTTCTGGGGTAGCTCTGTGGGGGTATAAACATGACAGCAGAGAAAGGGATAAGGGCTGATAAATGGGCTCTGCCTGCTCCAGGTTAAACCCTGCCTTGGTATTTAATACCTTGACTGATACCTGATAACATCTTCAGCATGCTGGTACTTCCAGCATCCCATGACAGGGAATTCCCCACCTTCATTACAAGATGCTGGGAAAGGATTTTCTGTGTTTAAACCTGTTGTCCACAAATTTTATTTGCTCCCCCCACCCTGGTTCCCGCGTTATGGGGGACGGTGAGTGACTTGCTGCAAGCTGTTCCTGATTTAAACACATCTGTAATCCCTGTCAATCATCTTTTCCCTAAGCTAAAACCCCGTTTAATCACTCAGTGGAGGGTCAATCCCATCCCTCTGTCCCCTCTGCTTTCCACAGCCCAGTTTGCTGTGTCTCTTTGAAAAGGGGTGGCCAGGACTGGCTGCAAGGCCTGGATGTCAGCTCCTCACTTTTCCCATTCCAGCCAGGAAAGGGGAAAAGGGAAAAAGGAAAAAAGGGAAAAAAGGGAGAAGGGAACATCCTGCGAAGGGCTACCTGCTGGCCAGTCGTAAAAAAGCTTCAGCATCACAATCCTAAATTCCCAAGTTTTAATCAGCTTAAGGAACCAAAGCAACAGAAACAGGTCAGAGCATCCCAGTGCTCTCTCGGGATGTGGGAACTCCGGGGGTGTTCCTGCAGGACACCCCAGGGGGGTCATGCCAAGTGAAGTGGGTTTGCCAGGGGCTTGTGTGCCGTGGGAAGAACTCACCCCCCTGGAGCAGAACTTCAGTGAAATCTAAACCAGAGAAAATACGAACAGCAAACTCCAGCCCAGCTGGGAGGCTGCGCTGTGGGTTAATCCAGCAGTGCCTCAGGACTCCGTGACCTCCATAAATACTTTCCACCCCTAACATTTGCCAACAGCCTGTTTTGCAAAAGCTGCCTGGATGCTTCTGCAGACGTATATATACATATAACATTTCACCTCCAGGCTCTCCAAGTGCAGCTGCCCCAGCTCACAGACGCTGTTTAACCATGAAGGAGCAGAACACTGAGAGGTTTTACAGCCATGGCTTCCCAGAGTGAGGACAGACCTCAAGCCCCAGCGAAGTGTGCGTGGAAGGAAGCCGTGCAGCGAACACCCCGTGGGACAGTAGGACACCAAATTTGTTTGTAAATGGTGTTTCATCTCAGAGAAATGCTACTGTCATCAGAAACAAGCCAAGCTCGTCCACTGCTGCTTTGGATTCCTCTGTAATAGGCTGCACTAAGCTGTGTTGGCTAAGGCAAAGAAAGGAAAAGGAACCAATCACCCTATAAATGAACCAGCTTACAAGTATTTAGCAAGTGTTTCTTGTTCACAATTCATTACTTTCCACACATAATTAAATAGATCTTAACAAAGAAAGGGATTTATTTTGCTGTCTTTAGGCTGGACCTAAGGAGAGCTGAGGAAACATCTGGAAGGCAAAACAAGAAAGAGAAAAGAAAATCTTCAAGCTCACAGTCAGACTAGAAGGGCCCCTGTACTTCTAGAAGAGCAAATAACCTATGGAAACAGCATGTGGTGGCTGCTGGAGCATCCCCCCTGCCTGGAGCAGAGCCCTCCTCAGAGCCCCCACTCCCCAGGATACATCCCCTGGATCCTTGGGAAGCTCAATATGTTACGGCTGCTTCTGTCAGCTGTGAAAAATGTCCACACCTCAAATGAAGCATGTGCTCCAATCCATCAGCTTCAGCACAAGTTAAGCACATGCTTTATTTCCCCGTGAGTAATGGCTCTGGTGAATGAGGAATACTCCATTTATTAAGCCAGGAAGCAGAGGTGGATGAAGGTGTGTGAACAGAGTCCTGCTCTAGCCGAGCCTGCAGCCACCGCCCTCGGCCCCCAAAGCCAACCCAGCCACCCCTGCAGCTCAGCAGCCCCAGAATCTCTCATTAATTACATTCTCCTACGGCTTAAGACTCCGTCTCCAGCAGGTTTCGGATCCAACACCACAGAAGTTTTCTACCCAACGTCTTTGCAGGGTTTCTGCCCCAGGCTGGGCGTGTTTTTGGTGCAGCAGAACGTGGGGATGAACATCGCGGTCAGGTTTTGAGTGATGCCTTTTGGCCTCCGAAGCAGCCCAGTCCCGTGTCAGGAGGTGCCTGTACACCAGGGCTTGGGCAGGATAACCTCCTGTGCAGGGCATTTCAGATCACGGCCACTTCATGGGAGCGCTGTGTGCCTGCAGCATCGCTTGTGCTCCTGAGCGAGGGCACAGCGAGGGTTAAACTGTGCCTGGGCAACAATGGGAAAACACCACAGAAAGTGCAGAATTGGAGAGAAACCAGAAAAACGGTGGCTTTCGTGTGTGCACTGACACCAACCATTTCAAACACAGCTGCCACGTGGCATCGGCATCACCAGAAGGAGCAAGAGAATTTCTCATCAAAGCAGGGAACTTTCCAGGCCCGAAAACCCCAGCTGATCAGAGTGTCTGGCTCAGGACAGCAGTGCTGCTGCTGACCCAGGATTACACCAGTCACAGCTCTGCTCCGAGCACGGTGTCCCTGGGATGCCAATCCACTGCCTGTGGACGTTCTCCCTTTCCACCACCCAGGCACTGTGTCCTCAGTTCTCTCTCTCAGCTTTCCAGGCCGTGTCACCCCAACTTGCTCCACGGCAGAGCGGTGGTACAAAGCCCTTTGCCGTTCCTCCTGATTCCAGCTCCAAAGCTGCTCTTTCACAGCCCCTGTCTCCCCTCAGTGATGCCTCCAAACAACACCAAATTTCCCTGGCCAGCAGCTGCAGCTGGGACACAACTGTGCTGGAGCCATAAAAACGGCGGTCACGTTGTCTTATTTCAGTTTTAGGCTCAGGCAGGCCATGGGCAGAGATCAACCTCTTGGGAAAGCAAACATCTCAAAGAAAATCTGCTTTCATTAGAAGCACGGAGAACATGTAGACTTTCCATATGGGACATCACCCTCCTAAAAAGACCCTCTTTAGAAACAAAACACGACGACTGATGGACTGAGAGCACCCGTGTCTTCTTCACCCGCCATCCCCAGCCTACGGCCTCTTTCCCCAGGCTGTTCCAGCTCCCTGCATGGATAAGACCTTCTCCATTAGACACTTCCTCTAACACAGAAGTCCCATGTTTCGCATCCTGAACCCAGCCAGACACCGGTTCTTGGGCTTCCACTCCATTTTGCTCCACAGGGAAGGCAGAAGGTCTCAGGGTTCAGACCCTGAGCTGGAAAGCTCAGTGTGATTTTCCCCATCCTGGAAGTGTCCAAGGCCAGGTTGGATGGGGTCTGGAGCAACCTGGGCTAGTGGAAGGTGTCCCTGCCCACGGCAGCGGGTTGGAACGAGGCGGACTTTAAGGCCCGTTCCAACCCGAACCAGTCTGGGATTCTGTGACTAACTTTAGAAGAAGAAGAAGGTCAAATTCAGAGCTCTAAGAGAACAGGTCACAGCGCATTTAGCTTTGCTCGCGGTCATCCCGGCTCCGGTGGCGCTCAGGAAGCCTGAAAAGCCAAGTTCCCGAGCAGGGGAGGGCGCGGCGTTGCCGGGCAGGCCGCGCTCCCTCAGCCGCGCTCCCCGGCTGTGCCCGGGCCCCGTGCCGCCCCGCACCGGTACCTGTACTTCATGCCGGTCTCGGCCCGCGTGGTGTCCTGCAGGGACAGCCGGTGGAGGCGCAGGACCCTCTCCAGCTCTTTCCTCTCGGTGGCGGGGCTGCGGGGCCGGGGCCAGCCCGCGGCCGGGCCCTGTGGGCGCGGGGCCCCGCTCGCCTGCCGGCCCCTGGGCAGGGCCCTGTGCGGGGGGATGTCGGTGCAGGCTGGTTTGTACAGGTGCATGGGGCTGCTGCAGGGCACCCCGCCAGGGGACAGGGATGTGTGCCCGGAGGGGTGTGTGCCCGGAGGAGATGTGTGCCCAGAGGGATGTGTGCCCAGAGGGATGTGTGCCCGGAGGGGTGTGTGCCCGGAGGGATGTGTGCCCGGAGGGATGTGTGCCCGGAGGGATGTGTGCCCGGAGGGATGTGTGTCCGGAGGGATGTGTGCCCGGAGGGGTGTGTGTCCGGAGGGGTGTGTGTCCGGAGGGGTGTGTGTCCGGAGGGGTGTGTGTCTGGAGGAGATGTGTGCCCAGAGGGATGTGTGTCCGGAGGGGTGTGTGTCTGGAGGAGATGTGTGCCCAGAGGGAGGTGTGCCCGGAGGGGTGTGTGCCCGAAGGAGGGATGTGTGCCCAGAGGGATGTGTGTCCGGAGGGATGTGTGCCCGGAGGGGTGTGTGCCCGGAGGGATGTGTGCCTGGAGGGATGTGTGTCCAGAGGGATGTGTGTCCGGAGGGATGTGTGTCCGGAGGGATGTGTGCCCAGAGGGATGTGTGCCCGGAAGGATGTGTGCCCGGAGGGGATGTGTGTCCGGAGGGGATGTGTGTCTGGAGGGGATGTGTGTCCGGCGGGCTCACAGCTCAGGGCAGCCTCTTCGCCTCCCGGACATTGTTTATATTATTGCAACTGGCCCATTTTAGTTGATGCCCAGCATGGATTATGGCCAAGATCAGCAATCTTGTTCATCTGCTGAGACCTCTCACAGCCCAGTACTCCAAGGGATAAGGGCTGCCAGTGGGAATACAGCACTGACCCCATTTCCCAGGTCTTATATTTAGATAATGAGAAATATTTGCTTGGGATTCAATCCAAGGCCAATAAACATAAACCGAATACTCTCACAGGGTGTATTTCAGGCGCTGGGCTGGCCAGATGAACACTGCAGGCGTGTCTTCTGCCAGTCATTAGAACATTTTGTTTTCTCATAGTGCACTGCTGGAGTTACCTGATCTGGGAACCTCTGTAGCTTCCTAGGGTTTTGATAATTAATACAAATAAAATTACAATTGTATCGATTAATTCACTGCTGATAAATAGCAAAAAAAGCTTCTGGTTGATAGAATCATGAAATGGTTTGAGTTGGAAGGAACTTTAAAGACCATCCTATTCCAAACTCCCCTGCCATGGGCAGGAATGGCACCCACTACACCAGGTTGCTCCAAGCCCCATCCAACCTGGCCTTGGACACTTCCAGGCATGGTTTTCAGGGTGTTCATCCCTGCTGGACAAGGCAACACCCAGAAGGACCACACTGACCTTTTCTGGCCACAGCAAACAATCCTGCCAAGGTCTGATACACAGCACTGAGGGAGATCTCTGAGCTCTTCTATTTTAAAAACTCAACCCATTTTCGGAATGGCATTTCATCCCCAAATACAGTGAAAAAATAAGTTAAATAATCAAGTGATGGATGTATCATGAACCCAACTAATCCTTAAATCTTTCAAAGCAGATAAAGAAAGACTGATCCCAAGCACAGAATATACTTTAAAAGCTTATAATTCAATGTCACAGAGGGGAGTTTGGTGGGGACACTGGGATTACCCTGCTACTCTCCCTCTGCAGCTGTCGGATCAGGGCGCTGATGGACCTGGGTGCCCCCAGGAGGGTCCTGCCCTGCTGCCCCCCAGCCCCAGGGGACCCCGACCCTCCTGAAGATGGGGGTCCTGTTCTCGTGGTGCTGACCCAAAGGTGGGGTGCAGAGAGGGCTTTCAAGCCCTGCTCTTTGCAACCCAAGGACACTGCAGGGAGGGCAGCGTGTCCTGAGGCTGCTCCTGCCTCACAGGAACCGTGTTTCCCTCCTGAAGGCTGTACCTGTGATCTCTGCTGCAGCTGCCTTTGCTTCTACCTCCTGCCAGCCCTCACCTTGCTCATCTATAATGCAAGGTGAACCGGTGCAAAGAAGTACTTCAGCAAGCTCCTCGGAATTTTTTTGGACACAGGAGTTTTGCTGGTTTGGAGCTTCAGGGGTTGTGGGGATCAGCATCTTTAGAAACTTAGTTCTCCCAGAAGTTATTCAGCAGCAGTTTGCTTTTCTGGTGCTGTTCTAGCCCCCGGGTGCCTGACCACGGGCTGGTGGGGCAGAAGGGCACCGTACCCCAAAGTCTGCTCCCTCCCAGCCCACAGACCCCTCGTGTTCTCTCCAGGTGCTTGTGGACATTTCTGCACTTGGCCACCTGCTCCATCTCGGTTTTACTTTGTTTTGCTTTCAGTTGCCCCGCTCCTAATTTTTATTCTAATGACATTCTAAATAATTTTTAATCCAGGCACATCTGCAAGAGCTCGGTTTGTGCCGGGCACTTCAGGCGTCCCAATCCTGCCCGGGATTAGGGAAGATCTCAACCGGTTCTCAGTCGAAATCCGGCTGCTACCGATGTATTTGTGTCGAGCTGGGCAAAAGGCTGAACCCCCCCTCGGCAGCAGCCCTGTCCCTCGGGGTGACTGAAACCCCCATCCTCCCTCTGCCAGTGCCCCAAACTGCCCTGAGGGAGCGCGGCCGCCGCTCCCGCGATGCTGTTCCTCGGCCTGGGGCAGCAGCACCCCCGGGCACTTCTGCCTGGGCTCCCATTTCATCGAGGGGCTGACCCCGCACAGGAGATTAGGGAGTCGCACGTCTAATTTCCACTAATACCAAGATCCCCTTATATTTTTTTAAAGGAGCAAGATCAGATTCTGGAGGCTGCGACATTTAAGACGGATGGGATGAGAGATCCAGCAGCTGCAGGTTCCCCCTCCTGGGCGGCTCGTTCCCAGGCTCGTTCCCGGCAGGGACAGGGGAGAGCAGGACCCTCCCGTCACCCGCACGGTCCCTGCTCAACAGCAGCAACTTTTCAACTCTATTGCAACAGAACTACAACCACTTGGACAAAACAGCTCGTGAGAAACGAGGCCGAGCAACCACCGGCAGCTTGTGCCGAAGAAGTTAGGAAGCCAAGAAACAAGTTTACAGGATTCTCAGCTCTGTCACACACACCCATCGAGGCGCAGAGAAAAAAACATGAATAATCAGAAAAACGAGGCTTTTAAAGCCAAAGGCCTTCCTACTATTGTCATTTTTGTGGTTACTGTTGTCATCATCGTTGTTACTGTTGTTATTACTAACGTGCCCGCAGCCCCGTCCCGGGGTGCCCTGGCAGAGCCGTGGGTACGTACCTGTGTGGCATGCCGGTGGTGTAGGCGATGGTGTACTCGTGGGACAGCTCACACACCCGCAGGTACCAGTTCATCTCCAGCTCCCGCAGCAGCGCCAGGCGCCGGGCTCGCTGCTGGGGCTGCCCGGGCCGAGCCCGGCCCTCCTTCCCGCTGTCCGAGGAGCTCTTCAGGGCTCTGTCCCTGCTGCTCACGGAAAGCACCGACTGCTTCCTCAGCTTCAGGGACTCCTCGGCGCTCTTCCCCCCCACGGTGCCCGTGCGCGCCGCCAGCATTTCGCGTCCTGCTCGGTGCGAAGGCGCCGATCGCTGCCCTCAAATCATTTAAACTGATTCCAGCGCGCACTTCCCTCCCGCTATAACCTCACGCCGGCCACAAAGCTGTAATTAGAGACGTGTCTGCGGGGCTTAACCAGAAAGAAGAGCTGCGACCTTCTCATGGAAACATCTGCAGCAGCTCCCGCCTGCCAGCGGCTCCGCAGCCAGGGAGGAGGACGCTCCTTAAAAACATCACCCCAGCCGGGCTGGGGCACACCAGGGCTTTGGGTGGAGGGCACCGGAACACCCGTCCTGCTCCGCAGACATCGGAGGTGAAGTCACACGTGTCACCTTGACGGCAAACCCGCGGCCACGTGGGCTCACCCCAGCAAATTGCAGCGCCGTCCCTGCCGGACGCGGCCTTGGAGCATCCCCGTCTTCAGCCCCAGCCCTGGGCCGGCCGCTCCAGCCCTCCTGCTGCTGCTCCTCCTCCTCCTCCACCTCCTCGGTCGCCACGTCCAGAAGGAGCTTCCATTCTCCAGGGGATCTGTAGAAATTTGGCGAGTTGGTCACCCTCAGGATGAGAACGAAGTTGCGGCTGATCCTGAGCAAACAGTGTCTGGGGAAATGTATGAAAAGGCAGACACTGGAGTTGCGTTAATTCCCCTCCCCGGTCTGAAATGTAAAAGCTGATACAGAGATTACAGCTCTAATCACAGCAGCCACTTTGGGAGAGAGCCGGCAAAGAGGAAAAACCCCTCTTAGACAGGCAGGATTTTAAAGTCATTGCACTCAAAAGCTTTGTAATCACCCCGAGCAGAGCAATCACCCACCTGTGCCCTGGACGGGTCTCCTGGGGATGGGGGCTGGGTGGAAGGATTCATGGAATCGGGGAAAAGGGAGCTCTGCAGGTCTGTGGCTTCCAGCAGGAGCGGGTGGTATCTGAACCGTTCGGCAGAGATGGCACTAAAACACTCACTGGAAGTTTTGCAAAACTCTAGTAAAATGACTGAAACTTTGAGCCGTTAAAACTTTCTAGTTCTGTGCCCGTTCCAATGTGTTTCCTCATTTGTCCTTAAACTTTCATAGCCTTTCCCAAAAAGGAAAAGGTTTCCAGCAACTCCAGAAGCCTTTAAACCAACCCTGAGCAGGGAAGCAGTACATACTTATTTTACTGATACACAAGCTGAAGATTCTTCAGATCTTTCCCCGTGGAAGTTGGTTATCAAAAGTGAATTGAAGTTCTTAAAGAGCTCTATAAAAGGCACATTGTGCTTCCTCAGCCTCTCGTGTTTATCATTCCCTTAACGACAGGAACACCCTGTTGTTCCCAAAGACTTTAAAGGGTATCAGTCACCTTAAAGGTAAATTAAACTAAAGCAGCTGCTGGCGATTTGTCCCTGTCTCAATGGGCCATTGTTGGGCGTCTCACGGCCTATTGTGCGGGTGGATGTTCCCTAATGTGTCACTTTGGAAGGTAACGCCATCGGATATTGTCTGCGGGGTGACTGTATCTCCCCGCAGGTAAGGACACGCCGGCTCACCTCATAAAAACTGCAGAGCGATTGGTTTCCTGAAAGCAAAGCCGCCCCGCTGCCCTGAAATATTGATACCGGCTGTGCTGGTGTCACAGCCCCTGTGCCTGGGCACCCAGGGGGCTGTGGGGCATCTCCTGGGGAGAATAAACCCTCTGCTCCTGCTCAGGGCTGGGGCACCTCCTGCCTTTTCTACTCCTTTTCTCTTCCTCTTCTATTCCTTTTTCCTGGCAGTCTTTGGTTAAAGTAATAAGGAACATTATCATTAGATATTTCTAACTTATCTGTATACTGTGTAAATGTACAGAAACAGGTTTAGGAGCTCTGTACTGCAGCTTACCACGAGTTATAACTGATTATTACATTAGAAGTTCTATCATATTATATAATTATTTATTAATAAATTATCCCAGGCTTTTTAAAATTCCTCTGGCTCTTCTTCGAGCGCTTCCTAAAATCTGGTTTTTATTCCAGCCGTGGTCCCTAGAGTTGGGCAGGCGATGTGGAAACCCTCTCCTGCCAAGGCAGCTCCCCGTGCCCCCCCCAGCCCGGTGTGGCCCCCCCAGCCCCTCCTCGTGGGTGAATGTCCCTCTGCCCGGGGCAAAGCCTGCACTTACCCGCGTGAAACCCTGAGCAGTCGGAGCCACGGCAGGGTACAGCAACACCCAGGGGTGCAGAGGGGCAGGACAGCATTAAAACCCCCCCACACGCTGTTTGTGTCACTGGTTTTAGGGCAGAACATTCCAGCAACGCCCAGCCCCGAACCCCCAGGATGAGAGCTCGGGATTAGTGCTCTGGCTCAGGCACCCTTTTAGTCAAACCTCCTGTTTTTCAGATGTAAATAAGAGGAGTGCCTCTAAAAACCCTGCAGCAGATGTTTTCTGCTCAGGAAAGCAGGAGCTCACCTCGGGGAGTTAATGCACTGCACACAGGGCCACGTTTAACCTGGTTTTAAAATCTCATGAGCACTTTTCCATCGTTATGTGCCATCCCAGGGACACCTCCATGCTGGCCAACAAAACCCCACGATGTCACACACGGAACGTCCGCCCTGATTATCTTCACCACTAATTTAGTTTGTTAGAATGGTTTGGGTTGGGAAGGACCTCAAAGCCCACCCAGTCCCACCCCTGTCATGGGCAGGGACACCTTCCACCAGCCCAGTTTGCTCCAAGCCCCGTCCAACCTGGCCTTGGACACTTCCAGGGATCCAGGGGCAGCCACAGCTTCTCTGGGCAACCT